>VUQG01004422.1:0-11821 GCA_015106755.1 Etia nguti
GTGTTTTAACCGATGCATGAAACTATACATTTTTAGACATAAGTTGTAACGGCCGCCGTTTTCTTTGTGAGTATTTATTACACAGCGTGCTGCGGGGAAAAGCCTGTTCTAACGTTTGAGTCTAAGGTTTATTTTTTTGCACCTGACGGCTCTTTTTTGCTTCTCATCCGTAAATACTCTGCATACTCTTTCACCTGATTCAGTTTATTTTGAGAAGTCTTTGTGAAAGGTTTATCTGGAAAATAAACAAGCGAACACGTGATGGTTTTACCATCATTGTTGCTAACGACAACGCATAAAAACAGTCGCTTGTCCGTCCGTAGTGTGGTTATATTAAATATAAGAGAAAGAGAGAACTTTAAGAAATTAATATAGCCACTACAGTGACCATCAAAACCATGAAAAAATATTGCCGTAAACAGTTTATTTTGCGACACCACGAAACAAACGATAGCGTAAAATGAAACGATAGACGTTTTTATATCGTCATCGGATATATATCGTTATATGGAACAGCCCTACACTCTGGGCTGTTTTGCTGTCAGTGATACTGGTACATGGTATGCTGTTGAACATGTGTGGATGAGAGAAATCCAAAATAAATTCAGACTTGTGCACCTAATTCTTGTTTTCTAAAGTCTATGTATGCTGGGCAATCATCCCACCCTGGAAAACGAACAGTTCAAAGATATCATTAAAAGCCCAAAATTACCCTGACATTCATACCCATGATGGGTGGATGTAAACTTCTGACCACAACTGTACGTTGATCTCATAATTTGAAACTTTGGTCATGTTTAATATGTGCATGTAGCAGAATAAATATGACAATAAACAGCAAAGCATAACAGGTCCTCTGTTGTATATAGCCATGTTTTTGTAGCATTAAAGCTTCTCACACTTACCAAATCCCTTGTCTGTGCTTCTGGGGGGAACTGTTTTTGTATGTCACAGTAGCATCAATCAGAGAGAATTAAATCATGTCACATTTTCAGGGTCACGTGTATTAGATGCTCCATTTACAAGAAAAAAAATAAACAGTTCCTGGAAAACTTTAAAACATGCCAGATCAGTGACTTAATAACCTTCAGTTTTACAAGTCCACTCGTGAATCATCTCCACGCCACATGGAGTAAGTCATCGTCACAGGCTCCATTCGAATGTTAATCACAGTTTCATATCAGGCTCAGGATGTGTGTGCGTGTTGAGTCAGACACGACAGATGCGGGAACATCACCACCTTCTGTGCACTCGTTTCTCCCTCGAACACATGCACATACATCGAGGTGATTTGCAGCATCCTGCAGCAGATGGTGGAGAGAGTGCTGTGACTCACTGATGGTGTAAGGGTGCATACAGAGTGAGAAGGAGACAGTAAGGATAAGAAAAGGGGAGAAGGGCTTTGCTTCGTGCTTGTTGCAAGAGAGCTGTTGTAATGACGTAAAAGAAGCCCATCGTGCGTGCGTGTGTGTGTGTGTGTGTGTGTGTGTGTGGGTGGATGCTGCGTCTTTTCCCCTCGTCTCCTGAATGTGCAGTACTCACCTCTGGCCACACGGCGGAGCTCTTCGCCTCCATGTGGAGACCGCATAGAGGTGAGTCAAGGAGTTTGAACATCACCTTTTAAAGTCTCACGCTGTCACCCACACGCTAGCAGGCAAACGTGTTTATCGAGAACTTAATTAAAGGTTAAACGATAAACACGCTCACCTGCGTCACCGATTCTGCAGCGCCGTTAATTATTTATCAAGACCCCACCCTTCAGCAGCACCCTCGCTACGGCTATCGTCGTCTCCAGGGAATACACCAACCTAAAGAGGTGTAGATCACACAAATTTGTGTGTTTCTTTCAGTTTTTAGGTTGCCACACAAATACATCTACACTTTCTCACACCTTTCCCGCCATCCTGACCCTCCAGGCTTCCTGTTTTCTTCTCCGGGAATCTCATACGTGTGTTTGTGTGCGTGTTGCATCTTCTATTGGAATCTGCCTCTTCTTCATTCCCGATACCTCTTCTCCCTGCCGGGATATCTCGCCTTCTCTGCTGTTATGCAAGCAGGGAGTGGTTTAATAATTCAGCACCATCTTTTCTTTTTTATTCCCAGGCTTTCCTTTTACACTACAGTGACCTGCAATGTTGACTCACACGCACTCATAATCCCCACACACACTCGAAAACGACACCCACACACCGATAATGTCACACAACCTACAAAACAATGACGTTACTCCACTCCAGAATTGTTTTTTTTTCCCTTTTTTATTCTTTTCATTTTATTTGGCAAATTATTCTCCACTTTTTCTTTTTTTAAATTTTTGCAGTCTTTTTTTTTCATTTTTTCTCTTTTCATTTATTTACAATAGTAAAAATAAATCTTTCTCTTCAAGGTTTTACATTCGACATTTACAAGTGCAATGTGTAACATGTCCATCTTATAAAGTGCATTTGTACTTTTTAATCATGAGCCGACCGTGTTGCCGCACAAACCCGAAAGGAGCAAAAATCAAAGGAAACAGAGTAAGAAATCATAGAAATCGAGGAAGAATGATTCAAGAACATCATATTAGGTCTCTGACATCACAGTATCGTTACCCAATAACACGCTCGGTGCTGTTTCTCATCGGGACCGACAGCATCGATGCGTAAAACGACGTCTTTTTCTGTCCGTGAAGGCCATACTCGGTCCGATAGAAAATTAGCTCTGTAATGGTTCTTTTGAAATCGATTGACAATCTCTGCCAGGTTGTAGGTTACAGAGGGGAAACATTATAAGCCTGACTGACAGTTTAGCTGGTCCTGCTTATTTGCTGTAGGCACTCGCCCCAAACCCTGCTTTTTTCAAAAAAACCACAAATAAACAGAACCTTTATGTAAATGCTTGTGCTCACAAGAAAATAAGAGGCTTCAAAGGATGGATGAGGAGACTGTATATAAAAATAGACACGCGAGAACGAAGAAAACGAAGACCGGCAATGTTTTTCTGTCTACCGCAGCAAAGTGAAGGTTTGCCTCTGCCCCCCTGGTTCATTTCTACTTATTTACTCCCACCCCTCCTTTTTCTTTTCTATTCCTCTTTTTCTTTTTAATCTGCTTTCGGTGGGGACTATTTTTAGACGGCGCCTGACCGACTAGCTTCCTGCAGGCCACGGATAGCAAAATGTTAGACAAGAGAAAGAGACAGAGGGAGGTGGGAGGAAGGAGTTGAGGATGGCAAAGACGGGCTGAATGGAAAAAGATTGATAGAAAGAAATGAGGGGAAAAGGGGTGTTTTCTAAAGAAGAGGGGGGAAAAAGTGGCAGGCGAGTGAAAGCGATGAGGAGGAGGAAAAAGTGACGTTTTTTTCAAACGGAGGAGGGGGTGTCTTTGAAACGACCTGCTGCCTTAGACACGACTCAGACAATATGACGTCACCGGAGCCCTGACTCTGTGACGTCAAACTGCTGCTCACGAACTCTCCGTCTCCCTGTCGATCAGTGCGGGTGCTTTTTTTCCCCCCTCTTTTCTTTTTTAACAGATAAAACCCTTCACTTTACTGCCATCTGTATCGAGATTTGTGTTTTCGTGGAGGCGAGTCTGCAGTTAGAGCAAAAAATATGTATATATAGATAGGAAAGATTTACTGGTTCTAACGACTTTGCGTCTTTGCCCTCTGATCAACTTAAGATATATACAAACCAAAAATTAAGACACTAGAAAGTCAAAAATTATGGCACTTTTTTAAGCATATCCGACACACAACTCCGCCCCCCCCAAAGAAACTTTTGACGTTTGTTTATAGGAAGAACACAGAAGAAGAGGAAGAAACGTACGCTCACAACAGACTCACAGCAGCGACCATGTCTTGTAACTCATGCCCTGATGAACATTACAAAAATATACATTTCTGTACAGCATTGCATAAGAAAAATAACACGCGCGCACGCACGCACACATGCGCTCTACACGCTCACTTGTACGGTATTTCTTTTCTTTTTAAAAACTGAATTATAAGTCCTGTATAGCGGCTGACAAAAACCATTCTGCGTGTTTGTGTTTACAGTGAGAGTTGCTATGGTTCATTACAATTGGCTATGATCCCGGGCACACGTGTTAAACCCACACACACACCCCCGACACACACACATACACAAACACACAGTGAGTGGTCGCTCCACTCCTGTCCCAGGAATGGTAGACTGAGTAGTGGCATATTCACAGATGAGTCTTATTAATTGTTAAAACAACCACTTGATGGACATGCCAGATGGGACAGTTTTTAAAATACAGCTGGAATTCACAGCGGCTGATTAGTCGCCGCTGTGTTTGGATTTCAGCAGGCTTATTATATTTATATATAGCAATTAAATATATATTTATATTTAAGATTTTATGCAGAGTTGGATCAAATGAACATTGTGAGTTTTGCTTTAGTTTTTTGGACACCCAAAAACTCCCTAAATAGTACTGTGAAAGTGCAAAACTGAAGTCCTTTAATTTCCATCACAGCTTTTCAATTGGAGACTTGAGGTCACCAAATATTTAAACACACTGAGAATTATGTTATCCACTGATATTTTTTTTTTAAAAGAGATTCCATCTTTAGGCTTTGGTCACACAGCAAAGTAAAATTTAAGTGGTTTTATTTCATAAAATATGTGATTAATGAGTAACTTACTGAGATGCCAACATGCTAGCGCTAGCTGGCAACCTGCTAATACCAGTTAGTCACAATATTTCTCTAAGCATCTGTTTTCTTCATCTTTAATGGGCTGTTTACACCATGTGTTATTTTGTTGTTTAAACTGTATATAATTCAATTGAATAAAAAGAGTTTGTGAAGACAAAGGAAGTACTAGCACAGTACTAGTACTAGTAGCTAGCAAGCTCGTTAGCATGGTAGCTAACAGGATACTAGATTCATGGACATTAGTACTTTTAAACCAAGATGGCTACAACACGAGGCTTTAAAACAGGATTTCAGAAAACAATGGGTGGCATCACGGTAACTACAATCATCTTTTATCCTGTCTTTGTACAGTATAGTGCTTCATTCCTCAGTGCTATCACGGATTCTGAAGGTTTACGCTCACTTAGACAATGTCCACACGAGCATGTGTATTTTGGTAACCATATTTTTTCTATTCATTTTATTTCCTCATGTAAATGGCATATTGGCTCACTGAATATTGAGATTTTGAAAAACTCCTGCCAGGGTTAAGAATTTCAGAACTACATGTGGACAAGAAAAAACTGAGCTTTTGTTTCACAGCATCAAAGATATTTATCTTTATCTCTTTAGCCTTTATCTCCTTTCTGGATGTCAGACTGTGCGCCGTGTTATTGTTTGTGAGCTTCTGACTTGCCAACATTTCCATATGGTTAGGATTGTGGATATCGCCAACTGTTGCTTTGGCATCCTCTTGACGGAAATTGAGTATGTGTTTTGCATTTTCATGTGGACATAAATATTTTTGAAAACAAACTTTAAAAAATCCCTATTTTTAAAAATATCCATGTGCATGTAGATGTAGACTAAGTAATGTGGCGTTCGCTAATTAAAAAATTTCCATGGTATCACTGAATTCCACATTTAGATATGTCGCTGTTTGGATCTAGGAAACTGTAGGAAAGTTGTGGGTTTTACAGGAGCACACGCCTTCGTTTCACGATGTCATAGCTTATACTAAGTCTACTTTTGATGGTTTCCACATTATGGCTGATAGTCAGATTCCCTATGGAAAATATGAATAGGATTTTCACTTCCTGAAAGTCATTGTTGAGCTGTATTTGAGTCTTTGGGAAAATGGTCCTCGCCTCAGTTTCCCTGTGACCTCTGCAAGCACTTTTCTGATGAGTTTATGGTTTCAGTTCCTAGTTTCAGGTCATAGTGAATAAAACATGAAGGCCATTTTGTAAATTTTGGTCATTCTTATATAGTTAAAAAGGAGAGTCATGGGATCTGCCCATTGGTTGAAATCCTCAAACATGTGTCATCAGCCAATGAGCCAATCCTTTACTAGGTTTCTTTATAATGGCAAGCGTTCAAAACAGGTCTTCATAAACCAATAGGTGATGTCACGTGGCTGCATACATCTTTTACGCTGTTTCTGTTTTCCTGTTTTCTTCCTCATAAATAAGTAGTGAACAGATTAGAATGGTAAATGCTGGGGTTCCCATGCCTTATCTGGAGTCAAGACAATTTCAAATGTTGAAATTTTTAGATGGCCCTTACAGAGTCTAAAACGAACCTCAAAATTCATTTCCCTTCAATCCAGTTCTGCTTCATGATTCTCTAGTAGGTTTGATTAGCCTTTAAGAGGAAAGAAGATGAGTTTAAAAGCCACATCCCTGCTAGTGCAGATCATCGTTTACTATTACAATTTAAAGGGCCAAACTGTACCACTGGCAACACTGGCCGTCTGTTAGAAACCGTACCGGATGTGACATTATCCTCACCTACTTTGTGACTGCTCTGCATGTCCCATCTAGCATTTCCAAACACAGGTGACTAGGCAAGTCTCACATATCATTGTGCATACAAGAGAACTGTGTGCCAAAAGGATCCGCATCAGTTTCCTGTGTGAAATAGATTCATTCAACTCTCGTGCGTGGATACGTTTCACCCTCCCTCGCAAACTGCTGCGGTTCACCGAGTGCCAAGTTTCATCCACATCATGCTTCCAGCCTCGGAGTAATTGAAAATATTTCACCTAATAATTGATGCAGGTGGTTTACCATTAGGCAGTTCCATCAATGCAGTGATTGAGCAAAAGAGAGAGGAAGGGAAGAGGTCGCACCGGCAACTTGTTCAACTGGTGGTTTTATAGTTAAATTATCAAATTAGTAAAATAGCTGCAGATACATTTTATTTTTGGAGGTTTCTGTCTGCAGCAGACGAGCTAAGAATAGAAATGGAGCATTTATTTACTCTTTAGGTTTTCCATGCTTCTTGGAAAACCCCGACCAGGCAGCCAGGATCACATTTCTTTCCAATAAAACCCAATGTGCCGTTTGTTGCCTGAAACATTTACTTTGAGTTATTCTGCAAATCTTCCAAAGCCGACCGCTTCTTTTTCTCTCTCCATTTCTCGCTTGTGGCTTTTTTTACACAGCAAAACACAGTTGGACATTATTGCGAAGGAGTTTTTTGTTGTTGTTGTTCCAATAAGGCCAAAACCAAACAAATAGAAATCAAAAGAAGACACAAGAGAGTCTGCCGTTTCCAAAGGAAATTGTTGACAGAAACTCATGCGGCTGTTGTTCTGCTAACAACTGCTGCAAAAACAACTGATTGTTGCTTCCTGCCAAGAAAAGTAGAAAATACTTCTACTCTAAGCTTTAATTTACATCATAGAAAAAGAAAATACCTGCTTCTCCTGTGCGCCATTTTCAGAGTTCCATTGAGTACATGTGTGTTTTTGCTTTCACGCCATAACTTTGTGATTTATTTGGTAGAAAGCGTTGAATTTGGAAGTGACTCCCTGTAGTTACACTAACAACCTGCAGCTGAGTCTTACTGTTGCAGTTTGAAACTACAGCCCAGTCTCCATAAACTATTTTCCCAAAGCCAGCACACCTCCCACACATGTATATGAGCAGCATGCCAGCAGCTTAGTCATTGAAACTCTCTCCGAGGTTGCTCTGAGGAACACGAAAGTGAAAAGTATCTCCGTAGATCATTTAAATACAGATCGAGGTTGGCAATGAATCCCTTCTCCGACTCATCCTCACAGAATTCTCTGTACATTAGGCCAGCTCCCCGTACCATTGCTGCTCAGATGTTATTATCATTAGCTGGATTTACGGTGCATGATGCCCTTTCAGTGGGGAAATAACTTCATCCTGATTGGGTGCATGGTGGACGTGACCTGAGGTTGCGTTAAAGCGCGTCTCGCCTGGCGTTTCTATTTCACGCCACGTCACCTCACCTCTCTTGCTTCTCATTAACCTGCCGAGCCTTCAGAGGTGGCCCGCGGCGGAGCTGCACTGCTTCTTCAAGGCGGGGCGAGACTGTGTGTGTGTGCGTGTCTGCAGAAGGTACCCAGCTACTGCTGACAGGCTGCACATAGGGAAATTAAAATGGAAGCCAGAGAATTTTTCGCCATATGACGCTTTGTTTCCTTCTTATTATATAGACTTTTGCCATTTCCCCTGAATCTATGACATACATCTATGAGTGTATAAGCGTAAGCATTACAAATACTTAGCAATAATACCAAACACGTCCATTGTGAATTTATTTTCAGAGGTGCAAGCATGGCAAGTATGACTTAAAACGTAGCGTAGCCGACCAAAGCTGCCCCCGATGAAAAACGAGCTTTTCGATATGGATTGTGCTCAGCTCGGCTAATGTAAAATCAATTGGGCTGTGGAGCCAGAGTGCTGTCTAACTTTAGAGCCGCATGGCCAAAACAGCTTTATGGAGATTGCAGAAAAACACAGAGGTCCTGTTTGCCTCAGAAAAACATCAGCTGCTCTAACCTTTCCCGGTGACCACGGGAATTTCTGGTGATGACAAACATGGGGACAGAGAGGACGGGGTCATGGTGGCATGGCAGGACCCCAAGTGGATTTTTTTGGATCATTTGAGCATGACTGGAGTCATTTTTTAAAGCGTGCTTTTTGATTGACTGACTCCTGGAAACATTTTAAGATTGATATCGAGGCTGATATTTCACTACATTCATGATTTAATGCGTCATAAACAGAGTTTCCATCAGAGAAGTAGTTTAGCCATTTTTCTGGATCTTTAATCCAGTTTTGAAGTCTTTTTATAGTTTTTTATGTGTCGAAACATCAAACGACAACAGCAGGCTAATAAGATACGTTGGCTAAAGTAATGACTGTAACTCTCGTCCAAAAAATAATTACAAACCGGCCTGGCAGTAGTCAAATTAGGCTTATAATATGCTGGTCTTAAACAGAGCTGAACTTTTACCATAGTCGTGTCTCAGATACTTCCATACTTTGTATTTCGAGCGTAAAAGTGAGTTCAAACAGAACTGCGGCTACCCAGAGAGGGTCAAAAAGTTGAGTAATGCTACGTTCACACTGGAAATGATTCGCTCGTCACACATCGCTTTCAAGCTGACGGCTTAAAGGCATTCCAGGTTGCGGTTGCCTAGGTAACCCTCTAACTTATTTACTAACAGGTCATATGTGTCCTTTGTGTTCTCATTAGTTCTCATTGATAGTCGCTTCAGTCGCTCGCCTGGGATTCTAAAAAAGATTATCTTATCCACTTTACGTTGCTAGCAGCTGTTTCGCCCAAGCTAAGAGTCGCTGAATTTTCTTCACTTTCTATGGTGTGTGGTCACCACGTCGATGCGAATCACTTCCAGTGTGTATGCAGCTTAGGACGAGGGATCATCAGAAATTTCTCAGACAGCAGAAAGCTGATACATCATAAGGAACCATGTCAGGCCGATTCTCGCTGGCCAGCTAAATAGTTAGCAGCAGATATTTACTATGCACTTGCAGCACGTGGAGTGTGGCGCTCTTTACTCTTCTTATTCAAAATAGTTGCCATCTTTGCGACTAAAGAACAGGACCCCCCAGAAAAAAATCAATACAACAATGACAGGCCAGCTAAAGAGCGAGCAGCAAATATTTAGTAAGCTTTGATGTGGTGTAGTGTTATTTACACTTTACACCCAAAATAATTGTTGCTTTTGCTACGTGGTAGAAGAAATGGCCAAAACATTTCAGATAGCAGTGCGACAGGAAAGAAATACATTCCAAGCACCGATGCTAGCTGCCAGTGCTAGCTAGCCAGCTAAATAGCATTCATGAGACCAACTTTGGTTTGCTTTACTTTTTTATGAGTGTTAAATCAATTTCTTTACTGCAGAGGAATCTTCTTGTATGTGCGGTCAGCGGCTAAAGGGGGTAGTAAATGTTGACAGATTGCAGCAGCTAGCATGATAATCACTGTTATACACTGATATATGATACTGATGCCAGTATTTGGTCATTTAAAAATCTGAAATTCCGATATATATGCCAATATTTTTTCTCTGTCAGACACATGAAATATAAACAGAGTTCTTTAACATTTGTTATATGTAGGTATTTATTTACCCATTTACGCTCTGCCTGTCTCTGAATCAGTTGATTGTCGTATTTGTGGTGTTCCAAACATGTGTCGCCAACAGGGGAGTTGCAGAGTGCCCTCTGGTGGACAAATCATCAACACTTATAACATGGTTGAAGTTGGAGTTTCTCCCATCAGATCTTCGTTAAATTTTAATTTATCAGCCGTTTTAAACACCAATACCAGTACATCGCCAAAAGGCTGATTATATCAACCCGCTGATAGATCAGTCAGGCTCTGATCAATGTCCAGTCATCATTTCTGGTAAGTATACAGCTTGCTGTGGTCAATTTGAAATAACACTACTTCATTTAATTTTAAACACTATGCAAGTAAGGACATAGTGTAAAATGCAAAGTGTATGGAAGTATCCAAACTGAGACATAAGGTTTGCAGATGTTAGCTATTGATACTAAGCATAAATGTCTCTTGTGCTCTATTGTGCCACAATGATCAACTGGCACTATTAACGTTGTTCTGCATGTCTTTTTGAAACTGAAGCAATCAAATAACAGAAGAGTTATAGCATAACCAAATTTTTAAATACCTTTATCCATCCAGGGGTGGACATAAGGGGTAAAAGAAACTCCGATCATGCTGGAATGCTCCTTTAAGGCCCATCTCACATTTCCCCATAAAGAGGGTGTAAAGAACAGCGTAGCCTACTTTCCGGTGCTCTCCCTCCCCGCAGCAGAGAGCATTCCCAGGGTAGCAGCGCTCTGCAGTGGCGCTGTCCTTGGTGCTGAATTCAGCTCTCTCTGCTTCACAGTCACGGCACAGCGGCAGGCTGAGAAACCCATTTTTCTCCAATGCGGAGCAGATTTGATTTCATCGCACCAAGGACAACACATGCCAGCCTAAATATGGAAATCCCTCTCTAGATTTTTCAAACTAGCTGGGCTTGTTTATGCATTCAGAGCCTGGTACATTAGATTCAATTTTGGATTTGAATGTTTGAGGAGGGATGTTGTGTGATTAGCTTTTTTTTTTTTTCTCTTCCCTGAAACTTGCACCGAAATGGGGAAAAGCAAATAATACAGGCTGTGCTGCTGGCATTGGGAAAAGTCTTAATGGGCAAGACTCAGCTACTTAATCTGCATCAGCTGAAGGAAACATTGTTCAAAAATGTTTCCAGGGAGGAAATATTCTCGTTTTATTACCAGGAGAAGGTAGCTCATTGTGAATTTTCAAGGTCGTTCCTTGTGTATATTTAGCTCATCATATTTTCATCCACACGCCACTTAATTTCAAACACATCAGTTAAAACACAAACAAGTATTTTAAGACTGTTTCACTCCTTCTGATTGCATAACCATGCAGTGCTGCCCAGCCTCAGGACATACAGAGATTTAGCACATTTCTTCCTAAATCTCAGCTTCACATATATGCTACTTTTGAGAAGCAGGCCTCACTTTTCGTGCCCTAACAGAGGCCAGTGGAAAAGTCACCTGACACATCCCCCACCGCCTGCCCCACCTCTCACAGCCATGATGAGGATACCTTAAACAGGCGTTTGCAGTTGGTTTCCACACCATCTCCATCCATCATTTTGGTTTTCTCAAGGCTACAAACTTTCGTATCATTTTTCTTTTCTTTTCCTTTTTTTGACCATGCATCATCCTCTTCTCCATCATCCGCCAGTGCCATGTCTACAGCGGCCAGCTGAGTGTTCGCCATCAGCCCGCCCGCCCTCCCGCCCGCCCCAATATGAGAAGCAGAGGAAATCTCTTTCCTCTTTCCTGCTCGCCAC
>VUQG01004422.1:11868-22650 GCA_015106755.1 Etia nguti
GACTCGACCTCAAGCATCACACTAAGGAGACACCAACCTTCCCTGCTACACATCACTGGAGGTCCTGGGTCTTAAGGAGAGGTTGGAGGGGACGCACCCACAGCAGGCCATCCATAGCGACTTCTGGATGTCTGGGTTTCGGAACGCATAGATGATGGGATTGATTACAGAGCAGCAGGTGGCTGGGAGGACCGTGGCGTAGGTGTATATTACGGGGTAGCTGGAGTCAGCCACGATGGAGTACATGGCGAACGGCAGCCAGCACGCCCCGAAGGCACACAGGATGGCCGACAGTGTGGAGACACCTTTGGTGGTGGAGATGGCCACGAACTGGTGCTGCACCGCGATCTGCTGCGCATGGCGGAAGGCGATTTTGCAGATTTGAAGGTACAGCTGCATCATGAGGGCAAAGACCAATAGGAAAGTGACGGCGAGCGCCACGGCGTTGTTTTTAGTGACCGGTCGGCAGATGCTGCACGTGCTCTCATCTCTCAGACAGTTCCAGCCCAGCGCCGGCAACAGGCCGAGCGTGAGGCACGACACCCAGATGAAGACCACCATGACGTAGGTGAAGGTGACCGTCCGTTCAGTGTGGTAGGTCAGGGCGTTGTAGAGCGAGAGGTACCGGTCGACCGTGATGGCGAGGATGTTGAAGACAGATGCCGAGAAGGCCGAGATCAGCAGTCCAACGGACAGCAATGTCACGAACTCCACCGAGCTGTCGATCAGATAGGTGAAGACAAAGTTCAAGATGAGGCCCAGGCCGGCCAGGAGATCCGCCACCGCCAGCGATCCAATCAAGATGAACATGGGAGCACGGAGCGTCGGCGTGTAGAACAGCACAGCGATCACCAGGGCGTTCTCGCAGGAGATGAGAGTCCCCGTCACGCAAAGCGCAATGTCCCACGGGCTGACATCCTGAAGAGCCACGGCAGTGGTCGCCGGCCGGAGGTCAGGGGTCACAGTTTGCACAACAGGTTCCGACGAAGAGTTGGCGGGGTCCTCAACCAGGCTCCACGAGGTGGAGGAGTCGAAGGGGTCGAGGGGAGAGGAGGAGTTGAGGCTGCTACCGCCGCCGCTACTCATGGCTGCCGCCGCGGCCAGGGAGAGAATCATAGCTGGAGAGAGGAAGGAGGGAGGGAAGAAAGGCAGAGGTGAGTCAGGAAAGAGGTGGAGCAGAGGTGTGAGGCGTTTGTGTCCAGAAATGTGACGTAGCAGAAAGATGGAAACAGAGAGATGAGTTAAAAACACGATGGGAGAAGTTTTCAGAAGAAAGTGGAAGCGAGGACGAGAGGAAAGCAAAAAGAGTGGAAGAGGACGTGAGATGGAGAGAGGAGGGCAAAACACACGAGAGAAGCTAGGAGGAGGCGGAGGAAGAGGAGGCGGAGGAGGAGCAGGAACGTGTTCTCAGCCATCCCGTTTCACAAAAGAGATCAAATAAGAAAATCAGACTTTTTTTATTCATCCATTCAGAAACTCGTGAAAACGACCGCGCACTTTTACCCTCCAGCATGCACGTCATCAGCAGCTCGTGCACCACGCTGACAGGTAATTATCAGCAGGTGTGAACACACACACACACAGACATACACACGCAGGGACAAGTCTTCCATAACTGGCAGTACTATTCCTGCCATTTTGGCTTCAAGCAAACCAACACTTACACCAAATAAACAACAATGTCAACAACAACAACACCAGTAATAACAATAACGAGAGTCTGGCTCGCTCCTACCTGACAGAGTCCGTACAACCAAAATCATCACCGACTCTGTCTATTTTTAGAGCGTCTCTAAAAATGGTGCATGACGTCCTGGGGCACGGCTGCCGTCCTATTCACCGGTGGCGTGTGTGAGCGCGAGCCCAGACACGGGCGCGTGCGCCCGCAGTTTTCATTTAGAAGCTGCTTAATTCGGATTCTGATCCACATATTTGCGACCGCTGACGCTAATTTTAGCCCAGCAGCTGAGCAGCCAGCGCACGCGCGCGCACACACACACCGACACACACACACACACACACTCGCAGCCGCGTGCGCCAAAGAGAGATGTGGAGCTCCATTCATAAAAAAAAAAATTCTGCCCCCCTCCTCTCGCACCTCCCACCTCAACGCCCCCACTCACCCCTCCTCCCCCTCCTCTATTCTTCATCTCAGTCCTCAGTCCTCCTCTCGCACGCGCACACGCACGCGCACACACAGTCAATGACTGGAAACGTCCAGGGAAGGTCACCACCACCACCAACACCACCACCTACACCAGCATCAAAAGCCCTGCAGCTCAGAGGGGGAGGAGGAGGGGGGGGGCTCACATCCCTGCGGTAACGGGGAGCTCGTGCGCCCCGAAGCCCAGCACACAGCACTCACGAGCCTTTTTTTGTTTGTTTGTTTTGTTTTTTTACGCCACTGCCGAGCCTCCCCGCACTGAGGGCAGGCTGTGTGTGCGCTTCAGCAAAGACAGAACAAAAGCTTAAATACCTTCATCGGTTTCATTCAGCTGCAGCAGTGCAGTCCCCGAGCCAGCGCGCGAGAGCGAGAGCGAGAGAGCGAGAGCGAGGGAGAGAGAAAGTGGGATGGATGAAGACCACGCCACACACACACACACACACACACACACACACACATTTACCAGCTCCGTGTCTTCTTCTTCTGCTTCTTCTTGTCGTATCTCTCTCCGTCCTCCTTTATTCTCCACTTCACGTGAACGTGTTTTCAGTATTTTCTTCTTTCGGGGTTTCCCCCTCTCTCTCGCGCGCGCTTCTCCCCCAGTCAGCGGCGCGCGCTATATTCCTCCGTTGGCATGGTTATTAGCCTTCTGTCGGCTGCTCCGTCCTCGCGCTGCACATCCTCGGCCCCTCATTGGACGCGCTTGTCATTCTCCTCGTCTGACGTCAGAAGTCTCCGCTCCTCCAGTCACCGTCATCATGGTCTGTGTGTGAATCACGGAGAGAGGGAGAGTGGATTAACACATCGTCACCTTCACTGAGTTTATGTGTTTGTATGTAGGTCAGGTTTCATAGCTCCTTATCGCCATTACTCTATCATTATTATTATTATTATTATTATTATTATTAAAGAGCGGGGTGAGCGTGTAACTACCTGTGCCTCAGAGTTGGTGTTATTTGTCCTGGACTTCGAGGGGTGACTGAGCAACACTGTGCATCACACAGTGACTGATAACCCGCTCAAAAGGACAGTGGGAGGCTTTGCTGCCTCCCACTTTAGGTTCTGCGTCACCAGGTGTGCTGATAGAAAAAAACCCAAACAACTAAAAAATGAAAATAAATAGCTGAAAGCCCATGTGCAAAAAGCACCTGCCTGTGTGTGGTCTGCAGCATAACCAGTCAAACTGGCTGTTGGTGCTGTGCAATACCAAGTAACTACAGGGCCAGTATTACTGATACCAAAACCAATACTGATACGTTCAACTTACAAAGGTAGCTCGTGTAGTGGTGATCCGTGTGTCAAGATTTATGAGTTTTACTTTCCACAGTAATTAGTTTATTAGCAGTTAGTAATCTACAATAAAGCATATAGTTCTAAACTGGGTTTTTAGCCCAGTGGGCTACATACTGAACCTTGAGGATTAAATGAAGTATCAATTTTATCGCACTAGTACCGATCCATACTATCGATATCTGGATCGATCCACCCGCCTCTACCGGCTGTACGGTGAGATGTGTTTATGCAAGCAGCTCCGAGTGCTACGAGGCACTCCTCTATGTGTCACCACCATGCGTAGAGGCAGTTTGGCGCTTAGCAGCCAAGCTGGAAGCGGGGCGGCTCTGGCTCTGGTTAATGCTCGATCCCTGCCTTCATTTGTATTAAGAATGTAAAGTAGAAAAACGTGTAAGCGCCAGTGCCTTGCTGATATCTTCCTGTGGCCAGTAGGTGGCATTCAAGACCACATGCAGAGTTACCCACTGCGGTGCCCCTTGTGAAAAAAGGGAGCAACTGAAAGAAGCTCAAATTGTCATTAAGCGTGGAAGTTTGGGACAGACCGGCCCACGTACACATTTGAATTCTAACAATTTAATCTGCTGTGTGCAACCATCGAATTCACCATGGCGACGCAGAGACACCCTTCAACAGACACTCAAAAGTTCCTCAAAAGCTGTTCAGACTGAACTGAGTAAAGATCATGTGCATCCGAGTAAATCTCTACGACAAATCTGTGAAAGAATGAGGCTTAAAAAATGGCCAAAATGCTGCCAAAAGCCCACACTGTGTTTAGAGCACGGCTCTGACTTGACTTTTGTGTACCTTGGGGTGTTCCTTGTGTGTGGCATATTTTATATATGCACATGAAACACAGTGTTTTGCAGCTCATGCAAGGAACACAGAAGGGACTCACAGGTGGCGTTGAAGGAACATAGACTCTAGGTCCTGCTATCAAGTCGAACCCCAAGTTGGCACTCATGCTTAGCGACTATACTCAGGTTTACCCACCTCTCTGACTGCAATAATGACCATAATTTACACAAAGTCAACTTCATATTGTATTCAAAAAGGACTTAAATCTAAAGACCAAGCACTCAGATTTGTTAGAAAACTTTCCCCATGACTTCTATACAACCAGACTTCCCAACCATGAGCTCCCCGCCCCCTTGCTGGCCATTAGAAAGAACGTTCTCCTGATGCTAAAAGAAACTCACAAATTGCCCCTTTAAAGAATTACGTGGCATCTGCCCCTCCATGAGCCTGGTTCTGCTGGCTCTTCCTGTTAAAAATGAGTTTTTCCTTTCCACTGTCGCCAAGTGCTTGCTCAAAGGGGGGTCATCCGACTGTTGTGGTTTTCTCTGTATTATTGTAGGGTCTTTACCTTGCAATATAAAGCACCTTGAGGTGACTGGTGTTGTGATTTGGCGCTATGTAAATAATATTGAATTGAAATAGTCAGAGCCCTACTTACATTTACATCTCCAATTACAAAAACAAACTACACGCCATTAAACTGGGCTGATATTACTGGTGTTTCACAGACCCGCGAGTATGAAATAATACAAAAATTCTACAAATGTGCCCATTTTAGACATTTCTTAGAGACATTACAGCCATTATTGATAGATAGAACGCAAGGTTGTGTCGTGATGACATATTTGAACTTTTAAATATTAATATGCCTCAACAACTCTCGTACCGCCTACTGTTAACCACTTGATGCTGTAATTGGTGTGGTAATGGTAACCCCCTCCATGAGTCTGAATATGCATGCGTGATGCAAACCACCTCTTTCCAGGTGTAATAAATAAATAAATACATAAGGACGGGGCTCATATTCTTCTCCAGACTCACTTTGAGCTCAATTGGATCATCGCACCTTAAGTGCAGGAAACTCCCGAGCCGGTCCACAAGCACTCTGACAACCTTTCCCTCCTCTTTGTCTCCTCGTCTTTTTTTCCCTCCTCCTCTCTTCTCCTGTCTCCTCATTCACTGTGAGCCACATGAATAAAATAGCAAAGAATCTTGTGATTTCTCTTGATGCACAACACACACACACACACACACTCATGCTGCCTTCAGTTAAAGCGTGTCGCTTTCCCTTCTCTCTGTTGTGCACATCGTTATGTATGAATCACGCCGCATGATCAGAATACAGATGAAACGCGCGTGTGCACGTGTGTTTTCATTGAAGCCCTCTCCATGTCCGACTTCATTCATCTTTCCGGCAAAGCACCATGGGTAATTGTGAGCCGTTACATCATCTCGCTGTTTTGGTATGCTTTGTAGCGCAAAGCTGGTGTGTCTGTTTCACTTTCTCCTTCCTTCAGTGTGTGTGTGTGTGTGTGTGTGTTTGTCTTGATCGACTCCATTTCTGCAGCACTCACACTTTTCTCGCTTCTGCTTCTGTGATGACAAAGCACGCCAAAGTCAAACTGTATTACATCACTGATGCATTCCCAACATGAGGCTCTGTTCTTCTCCTCCTCCTCCTCCTCTACCTCGTCTAGTCCGGGCTGAAAGTCACCAGAGGACAGGCGATTCACATTGAGGAGACTGAGTTGCGTAACGTCTTGATATTTAGGGCAGTGGTGCCCGGTTATGCTTAGGGCACACACATACTGGGAGGGTGTCAACTGAATCCTTAAAAGTACAAAAACCCTATACTGTGGGCTCGGTGGGGCTGTTAAAGACCAGGACGCATAGGTTTTTGCTGGGTTAAATCCCCAAGCACGCACAGGCTGGGAACATCTCAGCAGTGAGAGTGGATGACTAATACTACTCCCACCCATTCACTCCCCTCCCTTCTCTCTCGGTCCCCTCACTTTCACACACACCTACACATGCCTTCACAAAACAGCCGCTGGGTTTCCCTCGAGCGTGATGCTTAAAGAAAAAAAAATCACCTAATAACTGCTCTTTAGTCTTCCTTTCCTTCGCAGTGCTTTTGGGAACATCAGATGTGCTGTGCTGACGTAGCGGTGGCACCCACATATCTGTAGTAATCCACATCGCGGCACTAATGCCCCGGCTCCACAATGAAACAGCATCTCATCGTTAATTTAGGAAATGAAAGTCGATGGGGAAAATTTCAGGAACAGTGCGGTTGCAGAAAGCATCAAACGCTGTCATGAAACCGGGTCTCACGAGGCCCACTTAGGCAAAGGGTTCCCTCTGCTGCAGAAGAGAAGGTTATTAAAGCTTCAGAAATCACCAATTAACAGCAGCTCAGCTTGGAGCCAGCATCAGCCCTTCACAGAGGTCGAATCACAGCCTCATCTCATCTGTTCAGAGGAGGCTGCATGAATCGGGCTTGATAAAGAAATCCCTGCTGATAGACGTGCTCGGGAGATGGACATTTAGACTAGTGGAAGTTCGGAGTTAGAAGGAGCTTTAAGGATGTGTGAGTGGAGAGGCTTTTTCAGTGACCCGAGCTCCATGAAGCAAATGTAGAAGAGCCTTAAGCACAGCATTCTTTATAATGGCCACCAGGGGGTGACTCCTTTTAGTTGCAAAAAGAGGTCCAGCTCTAAAGAAGCACCTTTGGGATGTGATGGAAGGGCAAGTGTCGAGTGAGACTGAATACAACATGATGTTCATTTTGTAAACTGCTCAAAAATATAAAGCAGGGAATCACTGTTACCACTGGCAGATGGTGTCATCTGTCATTTTGGGTCTTTCACTCCCAAGTCATCTGTGGTCAACGAGCAGGATTACTTTGCCTCAAGGCGCTTTATATTGTAAGGAAAAGACCCTACAATAATACAGAGAAAACCCCAACAATCATATGACACCATATATGAACTAGTGCTTTGGCGACAGTGGGAAGGAATAACTACATTTTAACAGGAAGAAACCTCCAGCAAAACCAGGCTCAGGGAGGGGACGGCCATCTTTTTCCCCTTACCCTGATGGGACAAAGACATGCTGTGGAAGAGAGAAGGTGCAAAATTTAAAAAAAGGAAAGCAAACACAGAGATCCTTCCAAGGTTAATGAAACCAAACTGAAACTATCCATGCATCCCAGGGTCACTGGAGCCTATCCCAGCTGTGTTAGGGCGAGAGACAGGGTACACCCTGGACAGGTCGCCAGTCTGTCGCAGGGCTAACACATAGAGACAGACAACCATTCACACCTATTGGCAATTTAGAGTTACCAATTAACCTGACCCCACTAACTGCATGTCTTTGGGAGGAAGCCAGAGTACCCACACAAACAGACCCCGTCCTGATGGTGGAATTGAACTCGGGACCTTCTTGCTGTGAGGCAACAGTGCGAACCACCGTACCACCGTGCTGTTAAACTGAAAGTAAATGTGAAAAAAACATTTTAATTAATTAAAATTATAACAAAAGCTAGACTGGTCTTGTGAAGAAGTAAAGGAAGAAACTGAGATTCTGGGTTCATCCAGTTTTCACGAGAAGGCAGCAGCAAGGAGAATTTCATGGGTTGATCCAGGAGTTGAAGCTGCAGCTAGCTGTGTGTCTGAGCTAAAACAGAAGTTATCAGTGTTGTTTTACAGAAAAAGTACTAAAAAGTGAGCAGGCTACATCAACCACCTGTGGTTGGATCCTGCTCAAAATGGTACAAATATTTCTTTGAACTGGTTAAATTCATAGAAATCTAGCTGTCACTGTAAAGTTTTCAGATCTAAAACCAGTGCACTGACCCAGATTTGATGAGCTGAAGCAATGACTCATCTCGACGCTGATCTTGTCGCACTGAGGGGTTCCTGCATCATTCACAGGCCGTGATGATTTCTTCTTGTTTCTCTTGAACTAAGGTCTTAGGGAGCTGTTTTTCAGATTGAATCACAAGCTGAATCATCAGCGGTACGCTAGTTTCTTTCCCAAGCAGGAAAAAACATGCATTATTCAGCACGCTGCTGTAGGATTAAGAGGAGGACACTGACTTTTCAGGCCTACCAAATCCCTGCTGCACTGAGGCTGTGTGATTCGGTAGTTAGCAATGGCTCCAGGGAGCCATAACTCTGCTTTGATTAAAGGTCTCAGTGAAAGGTCAAGAGGGAGAGGGAGGCTGAAAGAGCACAAGAGAGCAAATTGATGGACTTACAGAGAGCTTTTGGTTGATGGGAATGTAAATGCCCCTCTTCACAGTCCAAGTGAAGCTTGAAGTGAGTGGTTATACTGCTGTGATATCATAATGAGTTGAAATGACTGTGCTCTAAAAACATTTTAAGATAATCTCCTTCATTACCTTTCTGGGGAGCTCGTAAAGTCTTATTTAGTCAAAACAAACAGCCAGAAAGAAAAGACGTTTCTAGTTTTTTGTTTTTTTTTTATTCCGCCCCAGTCTCTGCACCTGTGCGAGTTTAGACTTTGTTTCAGTTTTATTTCCCCTGTGGTTCTTATGTTTCTGCTGCTGTTTTCTTTTTCTGTTCTTTTGTGCCCACCATGGAAGGTTTAGGGACATGGGAAAAAGTGGCCCATGAGTTTGGGAGGATTTTTATGACTTTAAAAAAAGGCAGAATTCATACTTTTCTCAGAATTCAAACTTGCATCAAAATCAAAACTTTTTTTCTCGAAATTGTCTTTTGGAATTTAGCCTTTGATCTCAGAATTTAGATTTATTTTAGAATTCTGAGTTATTTCACAGGATTCAGGCTCTAGTCTAAAAAATTCAGACATATCTCAGAATTCAGACATTTTTTCTCGGAAATTAGACTTTAATCTTAAAATTAAGACATTTTTCAGAATTCTTTTTTCTCAGAATTCAGATTTCAATCTCACAATCTCTCTCAATTCGATCTCACAGTAACTCTAAATTTTGATTTATTTTTCAGAATTCTGTTTTTCTGAGTAGTCAGGCTTTAATTTCAAAATTCAGATTTATCTTTTTCTCAGACTTTTTTTTCAGAATTTTGACTTTTTTTCAGAATATAAAATTTATCTACCAATTCTCTGTCACTATAATAAATCAGTCGCCTCAGTGTGTTTGTGTCTGGTTGTGAAGCTTGTTGTCTTTGTACTTCCAAAGCAGTTCCTAGTTCTCCATGTTCTGCTTTCAGGCTGTTTTTTGGACTTGGGTTTTGTCTGCCCTTAGCTTGAATTTTCAGCCTTACCTTACTACCTACGTTACTGACTTTGGGTTTCAAGGTAGGTATATTACCCATTTTAACTTATGAACTCTAACTTCTGAAAAAAAGAGTAAAAATTGAGAAAATTTCAAGTTATCAAACTTTGAGATAATAACTAGGTCTAAATTAGGAAAATTTCATTTATTAGAAATGAGTAGAAATTTTCCTAATTTAGACCTAGTTTCCTAATTTAATTTTCCTAATTTAATCAGCTGAAGGCATGTGTTTTTCATTATATGTTTAACTGTCAATCCTGACAATCCAGATAACTGCTTTTCCTTTTGTGGTTATTCCAGGAGTGGGTGGTATTAATGTGGTAACGGTAGTTTTTGTATTTTATCTAGAATATATTAGCTGTAGTTTCTAAGTAAATGTACATGTAAGTAAATTAATCTAAAAAAAAAATAATTTCCAAATCATGAATTCAGACGACTTTATAAAAATTTGGTAAGTCATCAGTGACTCACCCTCGAGACAATACACTCTTATTTGTTTGAAACAACTGCAAATGTAACCTTTAGCTACTGCGACACCGCTGTGAGCAAAACGGCCACAAATCCTAAATTTGAGGCTTTTTAAAAATATACTCTTTAGATTCAGCTCACATCTAAATCCCATTCATTTATTCACACGGCCCATCACAGCTGTAACAATCTGTCATGCGCTCATATTTTGGCTGTTGCACTCCATTCCTCTCTTCCAATGCCCATCTGTCCATAAAGTGCAACATGTCCTCTTTTCCTGCCTCCAGGGTTTCCCCAACTGTATCTGTCCATCCATTTATCAGTCACAGCAGTTGGACTCAGACCTCTGTATTTTAGCGACTACCCTCCAGTTTCTGGCTGGGGTCCTCTGGATGGAGTCCAGGTCATGGTGGCCAGCTGCTGCTCTGCTTTAATAGCTCTTGCCCAGACCATGTAGTCACCAGATGGCCTCTCACCTCTGGACACATGTTGTCTTCAGTCAATCAATCCAATTTTATTTTATTTTTTTCTTATTTTAATACTTCTATTGTGACACATAATAATTTTTAGATATATTCAGCTGTTGTCATAAAGATTATGCTACCAAGCCTCATACCAGCCTTTCTTATTGTTAGTTGGACCCTCTGTTTCCTTCAGAGAGGTTTTAATTCTTTGAGGCGCGTATTCAACAAGGTGCTGGAAACATTCCTCTGAGATTTTGGTCGATATTGAGACGACAGCATCACACAGTTGCTGCAGATTTGTTGGCTGCACATCCGTG
>VUQG01004422.1:22670-36420 GCA_015106755.1 Etia nguti
CGTGATGTAAATCTCCCCTTCCATCACATCCCAAAGGTGCTCTGTTGGACTGAGATCTGGTGCCTGTGGAGGCCGTTTGAGTACAATGAACTCACCGTCATGATCAGGAAACCAGTTTGAGATGATCTGAGTTTTGTGAAATGGTTTGTTGTCCTGCTGGAAGCAGCCATCGGAAGGGGTACGCTGTGGTCATAAAGGGATGGACATGGTTAGCACCAACACTCAGGCAGGTTGTAAGGCTTTAAAATGATGCTCAGTCGAAGCCCAACATGTAGGATGTATGATGGATCCATGCTTTTGTGTTGTTTATGCTCAGCTGAGGGGAGTGGCACCTGGTGTGGTCTTCTGCTGCTGTGCATTCAGGGGTGCTCTTCTGCACACCTTGATTGTAACGAGTTGTTATTTAGGTTACCATAGCCTTCTACCAGCTCAAAGGATCGACACAGCATTTTCTCCCAGAGAGCTGCTGCTCACTGGATATTTCTCTTTTCTAAACCATTCTATGCAAACTCTAGAGATGTTGTGTCGGAAAATCAGATCAGCAGTTTCTAAAATACTCAAAGCACCCTGTCTGCTACCAACAACCACATTCAAAGTGACTTAAATCACACTTCTTCCTCCATTCTGTACTCAGTTTGAACTTCAGCTGGTCGTCTTGATCGTGACAGGTTGGTTAATTAAATATTTAAATAATATATTGTGGCTAGTGAGTGAATGAGAAATTCTATCTGTTTTCCCGAAAATTTCATGTGATCTAGAGCAGACAGAGTGCACCACATAATTAAATATAAGCTCTGACCAGATCTTCAATCTTTTGCTTGCAGAGCTTGTGAAAGGGGGTAATAAAAATCATCTCTTCTCTGGAAAAACAAAGGTAATAATAATAATAATAGTGCATTTTGACTATCTGTCATTCTTAAACCCCCACAGGCTGTGTTCAAAGGCCCTGTACTGTCCTACATAGATTTAAAACTCAACCATATTCAGCTTTCACAGCTTTCATGCAGTAAATCTTTCTTAAGCAAAGTAAAGAAATTAACTGATTAACGATTACGTTAAATAGTAACTTGTAAAAGTAGGCTTGTGTTTTTTTCAGTTCACCCTGTAATCTTTTAAAGCAATCACAGAATGACCGGCAACTGCTTATTCTTTACTGCAATTTCTCTTAATGTAAAATGTCACAGCGCAGCTCAGGGGAAGGAGGAATGAGACTAAATAACATATAAATGCAAGATTTATTTAACAGGCTATGAAGAATATGAAGAATGAAGAATAAAAATATTAACATCAACCACTTCAGTATCGCCTGCCACTCTTGGTTGAATGGAAAACGCATGTTGTACAAAACAAATGGACTCACTATGTAAGTAATCAGGACCGGAGTGTCTAATTTGTTTATGACGTTTAAGAGCATGAAGTCAGAAAGCGGTCAGCGAGCGGTAACCAAGAACTCACGCCAGGCCCAGTGGCGTACTGTACACGTACATGGACGACACACATAGACACAGTTGCGTCTTCTTGCCCGCAGGTCCTACTATTCCAGTCAGTTCATGTTAAGGCGACTGGCAGGACTGAATGTGTGTGTGGCCCCCGCTGTGAGTGATGTGGCTGAAGGAGTTTCCCGCAGAGTGCTACAGTGATGTTTTGCTGCAAGTCAAGAGGCAGCCAACGACCCCAGTGTGTGTGTGTGTGTGTGTGTGTGAGAGAGAGAGAGAGAGAGAGAGAGAGAAACTGTAAAACGCTGGCAGAGGGGGAAAAAGTGACGATAGACATAACAGTTATTGCGACCGATATTGTTCTCAGGAGCGAAGGGAGCAGGGGAAAATTACAAGAAAGATGGACTGAAAAGAATAAAAATCACAACAGGGGCAGACCATAAAGAGAGATAAATAAAGAATGAGAGAGGCATGCAATCATACCTTTCTGCAAACTCCATAAAGTCAATAAAATAACTTATAAATAAAAGTAGAGACCGTCTCAGGACTTACAAACAGCACACAAAGTGTTCTGCTCTAGCCTGACCGGGAAAATCAGGTGAGATGTCTACCTGTAGGCAGGGCTTTGTCTTCTGTCCATACAACAGAAGGACATGTCCTTACTTTTCCCATAAAATGAAATGTTGTGCTTTTGGAAATGTCTTTGCACTTTAAGGCTTCTGTTTAGGTAGATAATAACTGTGCGGTCACAGGGCCCAGGTATGCTTCTTGGATGTATTACTAACCTATGTGCACTGTGTTTGGTCATCGTGAAGTGGTCGTTTTTACTACGTTTAACACCGATTCGCCCTCATTTCAACTATCTCTGTGCAACCCAAACAGAGAGGGATTCGTTAGCGTTAATGTTCCTTTCTAATCAGGAAGACATCAGGGCTTTTTATCTGTCTGCACATGGACGTCATTTTCCCGCTGAAAAGATCTAGCATCGGTGTAGTTTACTGCTAATATAACACCTACTGTAAATACTTAATTCAGTGTTTAGGCTGCTACAAACATCTGTTCAGTATTGAAAAATGATCTATCCATACACAGGGACAATAACTACATTTAATCTACGAAAACTCAATTCTGTTTTTTTGGGTCTACAGTAATTAAAAATAGAACATTTCCCGTCAATTAACAGAAACTTTCTGTTCTATAATTATGGCACATTCGAGGAAATGAACTACCAGAACTTTCTGTAATTTTACATTTTTATTTCTTGGTGTTTAAGCTAAAAGAGTTGTGTTGACAGATTTCTTTCATTTATCTTTTTTTCCCTTCTCATATTTTGACGTCTCAGGGATTAAACGTGTAGCTCAGATGCTTTCACTGCTGCATGTAAGATGAGTTTGACATCCCTGCACTAAATGCTCCGCTATGTTCACCAACTTGTAGTGGTGAGTAGACCGCAACAGCTGTTTATCTTTACTTAAACTCACTAATCAGGTTGTTAAAGCAGTGAAAGTAATCCAGAAAAAAAGCTAAAGGCCTACTTTTCTGTTAGCGGGTATGCTAGTTTGTTAGCACGCTACCTAGCTAGCTAAAAGGACATTTTCATCACACTCTTCAGTTTTTCCTTTGTTTGTTTGTTTGTTTTTGGCGCGGCTGGCATCAAATATGGACTCACCTTTGAATCACAAAAGCTAGAGTGGCAGCTTTTTAAAGATGGAAGAAAACGGAGGCGGAGAATGTGTGCGTGTGTCGGTGTGTGAATGTGAAAGGGTGATGCGGTCGGACAGGCTGTTGTCACAGTGAGCAGCTGGAGGTTAGGACCCCACTGTGCCACACCAATGCTATCTGACACACGCACGCATACACACACACATGCACCTGTCCGTCCAAATTACTGTTAACATGGGTGACTTGAGAGCCACACTGGGGCGTCAGATGAAAATAGCTCACTCTTCTTATTCATAGAATGAACAGCTTTGACGCTGATTGAAAAGGGCAGTGCGGGTGCGTCTGATGGTATTTGTAGTTCCTCAGAACCAAAGCTGCATGTCAGTGGACATAAACGTGTGTCACTTGGACTCTCTGTTGTGGCTTAAACGAGCTCTGAAGATCCTGTCAGTGATGCTGCGGTAAGAAATTATTACTTTAGCAATAACTCAAATTAAGATATGAAAACTGTTCACCGTCCACCCATCCATTATCCACTTTACTGTTTAGTTTACTGGTTTATCAGCTACACTCTATTAAAATAGATGTCTACTTGACTAATTAAAGCAGTTTTGAATGACTTTATCAGTCTCTCACATTGTTGTGGAGTAATTTTGGCCCACTCTTCTTTATAGCATCGCTTCAGTTCACTGAGGTTTGCAAGCATTTGTTTATACACAGCTCTCTTAACGTCCTGCCACAGCATTTCAACCAGGTTGAGGTCTGGTCCATTGCAGCACCTTAATTCTCTTCTTTTTCAGTCATTCTGTTGTGTTTGGGATCCAGTCTGAACCAAGCTTTAGCTGTCAGACAGGTGGCCTCACGCTTCACTCGAGGATACTTTGGTATACAGAGGAGTTCGTGGTCGAATAACTGACAGGGACCCAGGTCATGTGGCAAGCCCAAATCATCACCCGTGCTTGACGGGTGTTTATGAGGTGATGGTGCTGCTATGCTGGTTTTCTTCAGATGTGGTGTTGTGTATTATGACCAAACATCTCCACTTTGCTCTTGTTTCTTCTCGCTGGTTCTCGCTTTCTTTCACAGAGAGATGAACCCTTCTCATGGTAACCCTTCCAAACAAGTCATATTTGTTCAGTCTTTTTCTAATTGCACTGTCATGAACTTTAACGTTTAACATGCTAACTGAGGCCTTTAGAGTCTGAGATGTAGATCTTGGGTTTTTTGCAGTTTCTCTGAGCATTGCATGGTCCGACCTTTGGAATGAGCTTGTTGTGACGTTTGCTCCTGGGAAGATTGTGGCATTATGTTAAAACACAGCTGAATCCTCCAGATATGCAAAGTGCCAAAACGTCTACTTTTATAGAGGTGATGATTGGTTAATGATGATCAGTTAATCAAGTGTATTTGATTATCAGCACCTGGCTGCTTCCTGTGGAAACAGTAAGGAACTGCAGAGTCTTGTGAAACTTTATTTTACGCATAACTGTAACTCTTCATCTTTGGTCTGCATCCAGTATTCACCAAATCTATAATTTCTTATGATACAATCTTTCTCTTTTCGTGTTATCAATCATTTTGCTTACATAATAAGACGAAGTAGCTTCTATGCATAAAGACACGGATTCCCAAAGCTCACATACCTGCTATTATGCTGCACGAGGCTAGGACTGTAACAGAGTTTCATGCCAGCAGAGTAAAAAAGCACCTTTAAGAATAAATTTAAAGAAAAAAAGTCCACATAAAGTATCAAAGAAGACAAAAGCTAAGTTCTATTGTAATGTCATAGCAAAGTGAACAAATTCTGTTGTTCTGAGATGACAGTAGTATTAGTAAGTTCAACAAATGCCCTCAAATAGTATGTTTTACATGACATTTTCCAGGAGCTAAAAAGATTATTTATTGCCTGTTGTACAAAGTCAGGTGGCAAATTTAATAAATTGAGGAGGTCGGGGTGGATGGATGGTCCACACAGCTGCTCCCTTCCTCTAACCCTATCCCTGGCATCCTCCTCTGTCACACCAACCCTCTGCATTTACTACATCCATGACTCTTCTCTGAGGTCTTCCTCTGTTCCTCCTGCCTGGCGGCTCCGTATTCAACATCCTTTCTCCAGTACATCCACTATTCCCCCTCTGTACAGCTCCAAACCATCTCAGCTTTGTCTCTCTTACTTTGTCTAAAAGTGTTCAAACCTAAGTTGTCCATCTGATGTGACAAATAAAGGCTTTCTTGATTCTTGATGTACTCATTTCTAGTCCTGTCCATCCTGGTTACCCTCAATGAAAGTCTTAACATCTTCAACTCTGAGCCACCGTCTCCAAACCATACATCATACCATCTTGTAAACCTTCTCTTTCACTCTTGCTGCTGTCATTAATCACCCTTGACACTCATCTCAGTTCAATTCAGTTTTATCACAACAGCAGTTGCCTCAACCCACTTTATACTGTAAGGTATAAAACCCCAACAGTCAAATGACCTCTTATGATCAAGCACTTGGCGACAGTGGGAAGGAAAAATTCACTTTTGACAGGAAGAAAACTCCAGCAAAACCGGGCTCAGGGAGGGACAACCGTCTGCTGTGACCGGTTGGGGGTGAGGGGAAAAAGACAGGACAAAAGACACACTATGAAAGAGAGCCAATGATTAATAATAACTCCACCCTGCCTGCAGTCTCTTCTTCTCTCTTTTTCACTGTCTGTTGCTTTGGATGGTTGTTGCCAAGTATTTAAAGTCATCCACCTTCACTACCTCTGCTACGACCATTCACACAGTCGTATGAAGACTTTTTGGAGCTCAGTATTCTACAGACATGCTTTGTTCTCATACACTGCACAACAAATTGTGATTTGTTTTCTCCCTGGATCAAGTCATTTCCATAGAGATAAAATAATCAAAACTACCAGCATGTGTTATTCACAGATATAGAAATGGAAAAAAACAGACAACCACAGCATACACAGTGCTGTGCAAAAAGTCCTGAGCCACAAAATCATTTCTTTACACAAATGGAAAATAGGTGGGATTTACTGAAATGTGCAAATATAAATGGAAATGCAGTATATAAGGCAAACACAGAGGTTCCTGTGTCAGGTCTTTGCTGTATTTTTTCCTTTTTCCTAATGACATGACTTTAAGACACACCTTTCAGATATCTGCTATAGATAGTTTCTTCCCTGTCACTTCTTCATTTGTCCTCCATATGTCCAGTTTCCTCAAATTTTTTTAAGGGTGCACTGTGCACTGCGCTAGGCCCACTTTTTACCTAATGTGGGTTTGGGAATCACCTTGTTGGTGCAAAAATACTGTTTTATGTCAAACTGTGGTATCTTTGGCATTTTTTCATAGATTCAACTAAAGAAATGGGGAAAAAAAAAACTTTTTTGGGACAGCCTGCTAGTACTAAAGTGCCAAAAGATCGAATTAAAAATCGGTTCTTTGAAGTTATTTGTTATGTCTTGACTCAAAACTGGTTCATCTCTTGAGTTAGGAGCCTTTTTTTTATGATGGATGATTCATGGGCTAATGTTAAGTAGCTGAACAAAACAAAAAGAATACCGATGAAAATGGTCAGGTACAAGGACTGGACTGATAATGAATGAAAAACCAGCCATATCCAAACAAATACTTTGAGAGACTTTCAAAAAAATCCAGAGAACTATTGCTCAAGACCAGTTTGATTAATTATAAATACACTACAATATTTGCTATAATTGTCTGGTACGGCAACTGCTCTGAGGTTGACAACAAGTGGTCAAATTTGCCCAACAGATCATTTACGACAGCTTCTCATCTTTAGAGGACATTTATATTAACAGATGCAGAATCAGGGCATTGAACATCATGACAGACCCCTCACACCCAGCCCATGAACTGTTTACCCTCCTCCCCTCAGCTGTAAGGCCTGGCCTCAAAGCCCATACAAGGCTGATCAATCTATCTATCTATCTATCTATCTATCTATCTATCTATCTATCTATCTATCTATCTATCTATCTATCTATCTATCTATCTATCTATCTATCTTCTGTTCAGCTTATCCTTTTCAGGGTCACGGGGGGCCTGGAGCCTATCCCAGCTGTCTTAGGGGGAGAGGCAGGGTCCACCCTGGACAGGTCACTGGTCTGGTGCAGGGCTCTATATAAGTCCTGAAGCAAAATATAAAGAAATGAAGGGTGGCTCGAGACTTTAGGACTTGTGCACAGTACTATATTATGTGACATCAAAAGATTTAAGAGACACTTACATGTGGCATAGTGTCTGAAACCTCCTCTGCTGCCTTCCTGCAGCTGATGACTGATGACTTCAGTACTTCAGTAAGCATTTTCAACAGGCATGCTGCCGGGTTTATAAACTCTTAGTTATGTTTTGTTTTGTATTTGTGTAACGTAGCTTTTAGTGCCACTCTCAAAAATTAATCAGCATTACATTTGTGAAGGGGTGCTTAATGACCGAATAGTTAAAGTGGTTAACTGCGATGTCAAGTGTATACAGTCAGCTGTCACATAAAGGCAAATATGGTGTGTGTTAATTTGTAATAGCAGGTGCTGCAAATTATTTGGAATGTTAAGCATCACTTTAAATTTGTTTCACTGTGCTAGCATGTGTGTAGGAAGGTGTGATCGCACACAGTGTTGCTGGTGTGTGTCTGTCATGCACACGCACATACGGTAAAAAAAAAAGCAGTTATTTCGTGCGTAATGGGCCAGCTGTTCCAGCTGTGATGCAGTATACGAGTACCTTGTCCCCCCAATTTAATTATGAAATTTCTCTCTGCCTTGATTCATGTGTGACATGTAGGCTTGCGTACTTACACACATGCACATGCGATCTCCCCGCTGTTAAGGTTACATAACGCGGATGCATCAGCCATACCTACTGCTGCGTCGCTCACTTTGAAGAGCTTCATTCTTCAAACTGCCTCTTGCAGCACGCAGCTTTTTAAATGCCGACGACTTTAATGATATTCCAGTTTGAAATTTTGTTTGGTTGATTTTATGTTTTTATTGATGAATTTATAAGTGTGGTTCATATTTTTAAATGCAACAATCATCTCGGTTGTTTGTGTTTTATGAGAGGTGCTTCTTTTTCTCAATGTCTGATTCACTTACTGCTTTCCATCTGTGACAATACAATATTTGGAGTTTTAAAGTTGAAATGTCGCTCTGATTCAGACTGTCTTATATATCATGCTGTCTTAATTGAGAGAGTACAAATATTGTTTTTCTTCAATGTTTCTACATTAACATCGCAAACGACAAGAGAAAAGGCTTGGCATGCTTTTATTCCACTTTGTGCACAGACTGAAATAAAACAGTATGAAGCTGGAATAAAAGGTAGAATTTGGTGAGTGAATCTAATCAGTAACAGCTTAAACTAATGTCCGCTGCCTTTGATGTAACCTAACATTGACCATGAACACCATAGTCTGCTCTGCACCAATCTACTCTGGAGCTTTACTGTGAGCTTCTCCACAGTGCTGCAAGCTAATTACTTTACTTTTCCCCGTATGAACCTGCTAAATATTTTTATGCAACCTTTAAATACCACCAAATTATTGTCGCTCGATTTGTTTCGTTTCACAGTAGGAAATAACAGAAATTCAATACAACACGTAGGCTACGAATTAAAAAGCTCTAAATGAGAACATTACAAGTGTAGCTTTAAATTTCCAAGTTGAGCACCTATCAAAATGGTCATCCAAAACTGACACCTGTGCTATGAACAAATTGCGAGAATTAGGAGGACAAAGATACGATGAGGGTGTAAGTGACACTGTGGGATGACATTACTTTCTTATTACTGAGCACCTCCAGGCAGTAACACACTCCACTCCACAGTTTTAGGTATTACTCTACCTTTCCTCGATCGTTCAAGCACACTTTAACTCTTTTGTGTGACACAAAAGAAACACAAAACATATGCAAATTTTTCTCAGCAGACATTCTAAAGATACATTTAACAGACTTTGACGTGTAATAATATGATGAATTCCCCTTAACTTTTATGCTCTTTACTCATTGTGCTTTTAAAAATTCACAAAGGCCTTATCCCGAGCAGCTCAGTGATTAGTGGCACAGTCCTTAATTTGAGTCCATGCATTATAAAAAGCTTAAGTCAAGTGCGATACTCCAATCCCAGCAGCTCTGTGGTGTGGAGGTGGGGTGGTTGTTGTTCAGTCTCCATTTAGCTTCAGAGTATTCCCCTGATGCGAGTAAGGAGGGAAGCTGAACTCAACAACATTTACTCAAGGCAAACTCTTCTTAGTTTGACATTTGGTGCAATTCAGATTATATACAGCTTCATCGATTAAGTTTCCATGAGCCTGACATGGACTGAGCTCTGTCAATGATAGTTTCGTGTTTCCCTGCAGCTCCGTGCTAATTCCTGAGCCGTTGTTGTCCAGGAAATGATTTCTTAACCACTGACACATCAGATTGATTGGATTTTTAGGTAAATGTCAGCCTGTAAACTCACCCTATCACATTTACACAATCCTATGAGGTAATCGATGTAAACATGTTGGTGCTCAAACAGACTGATGAATTGGTCAATACTTTTTTCTTTGTTTTTGCTCCTTGGACTTTTGTTGTGTTTCACTTATCGTGATTTGCCCCGTGAGACAATAATGGGTATATTTTGATGTGCAAGATCGCTTTGGTCCAAAGATATAGAGGAATTAATGTCTTTTTTTTTGCAACACAGTGTAGCTGTGCTGGATTCGTAATGACAGTGACAAATATTTGCAGCACTGTGACAACAAAATTACATTTTAATTTACTGCACGAGCATGTTGCTGCTCCTGTTTTTGGTTGTGAAATTTCCATGGGATTAGTACAGTTGTTGCTATTAATGCTTCTTACAACAGCACTGGCAGCTCCTCTGCTGCTGCTGCTGCTGCTGATGATTCACCTCCATTATTTGTTGTGTCTCTTGGTAAATTAATTTGTTGCCTGAGGTTTAGTAAACCGCGCTATGAGGTTAGCATCTGCATGCTTATCTTAATGCCTCCGGTACAAGTATGAGTAGTTCACTCACTAGCATCACTGTCATAAATAAAGTTTTGTGGTTTCATTCAGGTTTTCACCAAAATGCATTGCATTTAATCTGTGGGCCAAACACAGCTGATTAGTGCATTTCTTACCATAAAACTTGCATTTGTTACATTGGTTGGTGCATTGCCTCCTGCAGCATGTTAACATGAATCTGCAGCCAGTGAAATGTGGACATCAAACGTCTTTTGTTACATTATTCCGACTGAAATGGCTTCAACACCTCTAACCAATCACAAGATTATTTGGCGATATTAGCCCTACCAACATATTTAACATACGTGGACTACCAGTCGGAAGTATGTATGTTAAACTCTAAGAAAAACTCACAGTTTTTCTTTGTTTGGTTGTTTTGTTTTTATATTGGGCTAAAAGCACAAATATAGCTGAAATATGAAGGTTTTTCTTCTTATTTAATTCAGCAGTACTCAGACTAGTTATTCTGCTCGCTACCTTTGGCCCTCATCCGTTTGTAAGCCTGTCTCAGCATGTTGCTTCATTAGCAGCTCTGTGTTTGTGTGACGTGTAAGATTCCTGGTTGTAGAAGCCAACAGGATGTGTTGCTCTGCTCTTTGAGGTTAACACCTGTTCGCTCTCTCAGTCTTGTGTTCTCATGGAAACCAATATGGTGAAGAGCAGGCCCAATCAAACACACAATAGCCTCTTTGTTTTTCCACTCATGTCTGTCTGTCTGTCTGTCTGTCAGTGGATGGGTTATGTTCATCTTTGCCCTCTTGTTTTTTTTTCCCTGCTGCTTGCGTTATTGACTAGACTCGCGATGCACTCACCTAATTTCCAGTCCCCATGTTCACCTGTAATTTTCTGCCAGAGCCATTAAAGTTTGACGTGCAGCCTGCACTTGTGGCTCAGCATGGGTGTTCAAAGCAGGTCGGGTGCATTAGACCGGCCTTCAAATGGCAGATGACTCAAATGTTCCTGATCTATGTATCCCACGGTGGTATTTATAGCTTCAATAGATCACGGAGGGGGGGATGCACTGAATTCTTTTTTTCTTGTCTGCGTGTACTGTACCTCTTGCTCAGTCTCTTTCCTGCATTTGTTTCTTTTTGTTTAGTTATCTCCTGCCTCTTTTTCTTCATTGTTCTTGCTTTAACAACCTTTCTCCCACTGGCTCTGCATGCAGTGTTTCTTTTTTGTCATCAGGTATCGTTCATTAAATGTCTCTGCCATTTGATTTAACTGTGTCAGTGTGACTAACACCTCTAGGAGACCCCAGCTGAGAGCAGAAATAGCATTCAGAAACTCACCTCACTTCCATTCGACAGCTATTCAGGACCTTTTACTGTACATGTACACGCAAATGTAGTGCACATGTGAGGCGATCAAAACAACTTTAAATGGACTAGAAGTTAGATTAGTTTTCCATCTGCAGTTTTTCAGAATTCAGTAATGAGCTATTTAATCACAGCTTTCTTCATATGCTAATATTATTGCAGACATCACCAAAAAAGTTTAAAAATGAGCACTTTTAATTAGTCTTACAAAATGTTAGCGATATGGATACATCGGCCAATACTAGCTATTTGCTGATATCTCGTGTCTGCATTTATAATGGTCAAAATAAATGACAATTAAAAATCTAAAGAAGAGATGGGAGAAACACCCTTGAACCATTGGAGGAGTGTTGATGTTGCATTGTTTGTCCTTCTCTGTAGGCTACATCCAGTCTGCATGAGGAAGCGTTGTTGGAAAAGATACTGAATTGCCCACAATGCATCTGTTGAGAGTATGCGCAGTAATTAAAACGTGCATAAAGGCACAATAAAGCACTGTATGGAGGAGTGGGTGCAAATTCAAATACAAGTGAAGCAAAGAATGCAAAACAAAACAAGAATATTATTGTATTCTTAAACAAATATAATCTGTCATCTTTCAGGGTGATAATGTTGATATTTGGGGAGTAAGTTATCTTTTTTCTTCTAAAAAAAAATAGAAAGGAAAAATTAGACTGTTTTTCCACAGACGCTCACGTGCCAAACTATTTCTTGGGGTCAACCTGAGATCTCAGGAGGTTGCCTGGTGACTGCTCAGCACCAGGCAACCAGCAGATAACCATCTGTAAAATGATTAATTACTCTGTTTGTCTTTTTTACACAGACTCGGTTATTAAGCCGTAAGGATGCTGGAGTGGCTTGTCACCTTTGAATGGAGTCCTGTCAGCGGTTTATCTCTCTGTTTTTATACAGAGCTGGGTTAACGAGGTGGTGGCTCCTAATCTGTACTTAACGCAGATTTTTTAAGTCTTTATGTTTATCTCAGGAAGCCACAGCGACAGCCACAGAGATGTGTGCCACTCAAGGTTTTCCTTATGTGTGACTCATACGTTCTTGTTTTTTCAAGTGACACATAAAAGACTTATAGAGGGTTTGTATCCTATGTGCACAGCAGCCTCGCATAAAGCTATTTAACTCTATGCAAGAATATGAAGAAGTTTATTTTCCAAAATGTCTGAATATCTTATTGTTCAATTCCTCACAGATTAGTGATAAAAGTACATTTTGAGATGGAAGCAGCAGTAGTAAACCCCAGCTGCAAACTCCATGGATGAAACAGTAAGACAAAAACTGCAGATTCTCCAGTGGCTCCCAAAGTGAGTCAATCTCCACAGACTCACTAAATTCAATTAAATTACACTGTTTTAGAGCACAAAGGTACCATTTTATGTATTTTTGGATTTTCTTCATAGGCTCCTAAGACACTCTGGAGTTTGATTTTTTTTTTATACTGTACATACAGTGGTGTGAAAAAAGTGTTAACCCCCTTCCATCTACAAAAAAGACAGCATAAACAGTATTCCGTCAGTATACCATCTTTTTGAATTCAGTTGTGTACATCCACAAAGAGCAGCCTGTACACTTTTTTTGTAAATAGGTTGTACACTAAGAAAATCTAGTGGAGCTCTCAATAGAAATTATTGTGAGTTTTTAATGTGATCTTTTACCCACACTGAGCCATTACAACCAATTTTAGGGTTCCCCTATCTGCTGAATCTCAGAAGGACGCAACCCATAATGGCAATGGTCAGTGGCTAGTGGATCTAAGAACAGACCACAGCAACCTCCCTGAGCTGGGTCCAGTAACCACCACTGTGGCAGACATCCAAAAACAGGTGTCCAGTATGAAGAGTTGGACAGCACCAGGCCCCAGTACTGGCAGTGTCTGGCAGTACGAATGAACCAGCTGCTAGTCAATGAGAAACACCCAGAATGGCTAACTGAAGGCCGGACAGTCCTAATCCACAAGGATCCTGAGAAGGGTCCGGTCCCATCCAACTACTGACCTATAACCTGCCTCAGTACCACATGGAAGCTCCTGTCAGACATCATGGCGGCTAAGATGAACAGGCACATGGCTCAATACCTGAGCAGGGCACAGAAAGGAGTTGGCAGGAATACCAGAGAACTAAAACACCAGTTACTGGTAGACCGAGCAGTAGCCAGAGACTGCAAGACTAGACTGACCAATCTGTGCGCTGCCTGGTTTGATTACAACCAGCAGAGGGTCAGGCAAGTCCTGAGGATTCAGCTGAATGGTAAGAACAAGATCTGGGCTATCAACACCTATGCCCTGCCCGTG
>VUQG01004423.1:8591-23160 GCA_015106755.1 Etia nguti
TCTCATCAGGTGTGTGCATTAACAATGGGGAAGCAGGATCATGAAGAGTTACCTAAAAAAGTACCTCCTGCTCACAACAGTCAGAAGCAGGACTTGTAATATGGATTACTGAACAAGAGTTATCCACCTCTGCTGAAACTTACAGGACGAATACAACGCAGAATAGAAAGGTAAATTCAGAGCCATTTATTATTTCTTTCTCATGATTAACACAGGATTCTTCGATGGCAGAACATGATTTAATTTAAGTCTAAAGGAACATAAAGTTTGTGTGTGCTGCACTGTGCAGAAGTGATTGGTCAGTTTGAATACAACACTTTAGATCAAAAGCATTTCTTAAAATTACGATAGTAGGAGCTTACCTTGCCAAAATAATAACTTCTACAAATGTATAATTGTGTTCAGTGTGTGAAACTGACTTAGCAGTGTTACAGATGTGCATTAAATTCAGAGCTTGCGGATGCTGATTTTCATTAGCGATTTTCCAGTTTCCTACAGTAGGGGATGAGGTATGTACAGGGTAAGCAGACTAGTCACACTAATCAACGAGGCTCTTACAATTATTTCTCGGATGCACACAATTACTGTGAGAGAAACTCTGCATTTGTTCATTTTTAACAACTGCGTGGTATCTCATTTCCTCTTTTAATCTTACATTTTAATATTAACAATTTACCAGTGCGGTCAAATGGATACACCCTGGTGTACGGTTCGCCATCATCTCTGTCTCAGCGACGCGTAAGCAGGGTGTGATAACACAGCTTTTAGGTTACAACTACACCAAATTTGATAATCACACATATTTATAGTAATACAGCGATGCATTTTGCCATTCCACTGTGACCTCTTACTGTTCAGACTTTACAAGTGTTGTGCATACTGGAATTATTAGGATAAAGTTTTTATGAAGTGAAATTAACTGTAAACAAGAAAAGAAAAGAAAAGATATTTGATCACATAGCTTAATGAATTTAAGATTCATACAATGGATATGTTTTTCCTTTGGTGGAGTGCTAAAGTACCCTCTTCATATAATGATTTTAAAAAGTTTAGAAATATGATAGTAATCTGAAGTGAGAGCAGGGCAAAGATATTCAATAAAACAGGACTGCAACAACTCAAGTATATTATAAAATATCCTGAAAGCAAATGTTTTTATATGTTTTACAATGTATTATTAACATCTGCACCAATAGAGCATCTGTTTTCTGCAACAGGACACATTGTAAGGCTGCAGCTACTGATTATTTTAGTTATTCCTTCAATTAATCAGGCAATATGATAAGAAATATTAATGAGCACTAATAAATATTCAAAAGAGAAAAAAACATGTCTTTCAAAATGAACTGCTCAGTCTAACAGCAAAACAAAAGCCCTTTGTTGTATTTACATGTCATACTAAAATCATTTTTTTTTAAGAAAACATTTTCTTCAATGCAAAAATAAATAATCACAATATAGTACTGTATAATAAACCAAGTCATACATGCATCCTAAACTAAGGCTTAAAATAGCATCATTGATGTTTTTCTTACATTAGTGGGAGGCAACAAACGAGTTGTGATAGTATCATATGACTTGAATGAGATAAACTTGGTGTCTGTATTTGTTTTTGTGCATGTATGGGTGTGAACCTCTGGGTCGGCATTCTAATAAATATGCATGACTGCAATGACGATAAACTATGATAAACTAGTCTATCGACATTCTCAGAACTGAGGTGTGCCCTGTGCTTCAATGCAATGCTTCCTCCTGTAGAAAACAGACGTTCTGATGGTATAGATGTTAATAATTAACAAAAAAATTTCGGTGTCTGACCCAACAGCACCGGTTCAGTGGCTCAGTGTGTTACTGGCACATATTTATATTAATATAATCCAGAAAAAGAATCTTACTAAAACTGTGAAATAAGTATGATCCAACCCCACGCCCCCCTTTAGACTCACCCTGGTTGTTGCAGGTATTGCTGCCATATAAAGTAGAACGGCTGCTAAAAGCCTTCAGCAAGCTTCCTGGTTTAAACAATATGTCAAACTAACTTTACAGTTCATCTCCATATTTTATTTTATGTTCTGTAGCTCTACTGTAGATTATTACTGAAGAAAGCAGTAGACGGGAGTGGCCAAGTTCGCTTTTATTCATGTTGAAACTTGTTGATCAGGTGGTTTCAGAGAAGAGTCCCACCAGCCTTTTCCTAGTAAAGGTTGTAATGGCGATTACAGGAACAAGCGCTGCTGTTTTGCAAGCCAGAAAAATGTTTTCTATCTCTCCATGTGAGCTCGTCTCATAACGACTGCGACACTTTGCTCTACGTCAGACAGACTCCACGTTAAACTATGACAGCATCGTCGTCATTTCTGCTTTTTGTTGAAAAACTGGGGGCAGCATGGGCCTAAGGCAGTAGGCTTGCTGGGTAGTAAAAAGGCAGACATCACAGTACTCCCTGCCAAATGTCAAGTGTTTGTTTTCGATTGTGATAAATAAGTAAAAATACATCAGCCAATATCTGTCACAGGTACAATGGCATGAAAATATTGTCAATTTTTGCTAACTACCATATTATTTTATTTTTATAATATATTGATCTGTTATTATATTTTCTCCCTCCTTTTTTTCCCTTTTCCACCCTCCCTGTCAGCTTTGGCATACACATGTACAGTAAAAACAGGATAGCAACAGAAAATTAACAGAAATGAATAAATAAACACATAAAAGAAACAAACATGAGAAGCCTATAGAGAACTTACAGAGCTCACCTTGGAAAAGCAAAAGTGTTTGACACAACATCGCATTCAAATCATAATTCGGATTGTAAAACCTGCCAGACAAGACACGCTTAACCAAAAAAAAAAAACCAAAAGAACATCGTCATGGACCACAATGACACAAAGTAGACTCTCACAAACGCCTGTCCCTGATGAATGTCCTCAGACATTTTGGACACGGTGGACATCAGCGTGAGGAAATTTCTCGCCTAAGACAAGCTGATCAGATCAAATCACAGAAGTGTTTTTTTGTCTCTTGTGAATGTTTCTTATTGCTCATTAATATTAATAACTACAATAATCAACAGCTGTAGCCCTAGAACAAAAACTGAGTCAGAAAATAGGTGGTTTCACACCTTGCACTCACAGCTAAAAGCTGTTTTGTGGTTTTTAATTTTCTGCTGTCTCCCATATAAGTTTTTATCATGTCTTTAAAATTTCTTCTGTCTTTCACAGAATTTCCTGGAGGCTCTGAACACTGCAGTATCAAGTCAAATGCTGCTAGAGTTGCCATCTTTGTTTGACACAAGCCACACTTTCAGAATGCTGGCCATTATACATGAATGGAATGGCATGTCTGCCAGTCACACAGACAACACTGGAAAGTATGTTTCACTCTTACTTTCCAAAGCGAGCCTGGAAACAGTGATCTTTTCTTTATGGTGTCAAAAACGGTATACCATCTTTATGAGTGTGTGCAGCCTGTCCATCATACTGGCTGACTGGGTGATGACCATTTTAATGGCAGCTGTGTGGTTACTGGGTCCTGTCCACTCATTTACACCCTGCCTCCTTTTGACTAATGCCTCAGCAACATATGCAGCATTACCACTGCCCATGATATGGCTGGGTTTAACGGACTACCTTTTAGGAGACAAAGCTCTTAGCAACCGCAGAGCCTTCTTAAAAACCCTTGGAAATATATTCCTGACACTTCTCGTGTGGCTGCTAGCTTTTACATGCTCTTTTAGCTATGCTGGTGCTAAACTGATGGATATGAGTTGCGGAAAAAGATTGAAGAAAGCTCTGGTGTGTGAAGTGGAGGAGTCAAAACTGGTGATCAACTTCATTGCTGGGATTTTCACTGCAATACTTCTAACACTGCTACCATTTTGCTCACATATTCCCCAGTGGATACGAGATGCTGACAGGTTATATGAAGCAGAGGAAGAACAAGAGAAGATGAGGAACGACTTGCTACTTCCTTCAACCGTCTGTCCAGAGACAAAAGGTGATGAAAACAGTTACCTGACAGATACAGTCCGCCATCGACCACCTCTGTGGATCAGCCTAACACTGGGCTTCGCAACATTTTGGATGCCTTTTCTTGCTGTGTCTCTGGCCTGTTTGGTTTTTGGCCTTGGAGTACCTGCGTACATCTCTGTTAACCTGTTGTGGCTGGAATGCACCAACAGTTTACTGTTGGGTGTGCTATTCTGGGTAAAGAGCAAGACTCTAAGGCCACACACCAATCTACCAGAAAATCTGTGCTCATGGCACATTTACTGGCATATAAGCAGAGAAATGCAAACCGAGCTGATGGTTCCTGAGCTCAACCCTTCAAAAGAGAAGATAAATACTTGCGATGTGTAAGAAAAAACCTGCAAGTAACAGACATCACAAGCCTAGATCAGGAATGGGCCACATACAGTCCACTTTGATGCTATGTGGAACAGATAAGTGAAACTCCCTTTTCCAAAAGTGAAAAGAAGTTTAACTGCGCATTAAATCCCTCAGATATCAATACGCTGGGACAAGTTTTTCTACATGATAAAGAAATACTGCTGTAGGAAATGAAAGACATCTGTCAACACAACTGGTTGGACTTAAAGTGTAAGAAATAAATGTGTAACATCACAGAAAAAGATTTGGCAGCTCATTGGTCAGACTGTCCTGTAATTATAAACAGAGTTTATATTAATTCACAGAAAATGCCCTTTTTCACCCCCGTCTAAGTGGTTATGTTTTTGACAATGTTCGTATGTGTATGCATAATTCTGTCTTTAAACATGTTGGCTCAAAAAGCTTTGAATAAAAAACTTTGTAGGGGTCTAGAGCGGGGTCATATTAACAATCTATTCAAATCTGAATTATATCCATCAAGCTATTCAAGGTCAGCTTAATGATTTATTGGTTGAAAATTGCCAAACAGACTTATAACTTAGAAACTATGATTGTTAAAGTTGTGATGTGTATTTCCAACATATACAAACAACAAAAAAGGTTAAAAATAACTCACATTTGACCTCTGACATCATCTTCAAGGTAAACAGATTAATCTGAAGGTCAAAATGCTAATAAAAGGGCTTTTTAAAACTATGTTTCTTACAGCCACTGTTTGCATCGCCAACATATGTGATATAGGGGATGCTGTGAGAGCATTCTATATATCAGGTTACTTTGGAACTTAACCTGTTCTTCAAGGTCCTCTAAGGTCCATTAAGGTCTTTGACCTCTAAGTTCAAACTTTCATCATTTCGAGAATTTGCATAATTAAGATTAAGGAACTGACCTCCCAGCCCATTGTTCCTTCAGTGGGCTGGTTTCAGTCATTATGCAAATGTACTGTTTATAAGATTGGGGAAACCTGCAGTCAGCTGAGACTGAAGAAGTCACTTGGATGAGTGACGAAACGTTTCTCCCACAAAACGCTACGTCCAGATGAACAGAATCAACTTTTGGAGATTTACTTTCCTGGATGATTGAGAATGCATCAGGACGTTTCATCATTAATCTTTAAAACTATGGTTTAAATTCTACTGCCTTTCTTTACTAGCATATTTTAGGAAAGGATATTAGTATATGGAGATTGTAAATATTAAATTACACTTTGCATTCAAATAACATGTCACATTTGACCTTTAACCTCACTTTAACATTCTGTCTTTTTTTAAGCTACCATAAGTTTATATTATATTTACTATACTATGCTTTAAAGGAAGTACTTTAAGAAAGAATATTTTTTAAAAGAATAAAAAAATTAATAATAATATAATACACAAAATACAATACTATTCTCATAAAAGTAAATACTGCTCAGAGTGTGAACTGCCTTGGAGACGGTTTGCGCGCTGAGTGCTTCTTGGTTTATTGGGGTTTTTTTATTTGAATTTTTTTGTTTCATTTTTAATTTATATAACCGTAATTGTTGTTGTAATTGTAATTTTTTTTTAAATCTATTTCTACATTGGTGTAGTATGTATGGCCATTAGGGAGGTCTTATAACACTGTAGAAGAGAAATCTGTGAAATTAAATTAAAATTTTAAAAAACCCAAAGACGACCAGTGGGCCTTGTGTCTGACACCCCTGGTCTACACTAAAAGAAACGTGATGTGATGAGCCACTAAGAAAGTTTCACCTGTGTGAATGCTGCAGTAAATGTCTACTCTAAGTTACACACCTGATGTTACAACTGAATGATTGATTCAAATGTATTCCTTCTTCTATTATAATCAGGTATAGCGTCATAAAATTTAAGATATTTATTTTACAATACCTTGTTTTTCTCCTACCGTTTAATACAAGCTTGACTGTGTTGTACAAATCAAATAGGTACAAAGTTTCTTATAGATGTTTATGAATGTCATTAAATATGATCAGCAGCGATCCTGAATGTAATCTTTTTTTCCATCATATGTTATTTCCAAGTTGAAGAATAAACTTGACTTAAAACTAAGCTTTTAATCCAACACTGACGCCATCTGCTGGTGAAGCTCAGATAACACAACTGAATGCACTGGAACACCAACACAGACCTCACAGTGAGATTTTGTAATTGGCTATAACTAAACACACATCTCTTCTTTAATTAACCATATCATAATAATAAGGCTGCTTGCTTACTATGAGTAAATGGGTCTCATTAACATGTTTTTCTTTTTCTGTAATTATTTTAGATGACAGATGTTTCCTGAAAACTACAATATGCTGGTACACGTAGTTCAAACTTCATACCACCACCATTCTATGTAAAAACAGTTGCTACTACCATTAATGACTTTCCCCTTTCTTAGGCTAACATATTTTATTTGTCAAAGTCTTAAGCAAACCTAAATATAGAACAATCTTCAACTAGAAAATTCAGGAAAATGAAGTAAAAAGGAAGAAGAGCACTTAACTAACATGTTAACATAATATGGTACTTAGAGTCTGTATTATTTTATGCTTTCAAAGGCAAGTTATAATAATTATTTATAGGGGTTCATTTTTAATGTTAACGGAAACTTCTGTCACTTTCATTAAAAAAAGAAAGAAAAATATGATCAATCAATGCCAGAGTCTGAGACAAGTAATCTGTCATTGTCCATAATGAAATATTAAAGATAAACATAGATAGCAGTTCCTGGTCTCTCTCTTTTTTTTTTTTCTTTTTTTTTTTAAATATCTTTTATCTTATTTTCCTTATTATTTATCTGTTTAAAATTCCCTAAATACTTTTCTCTAATTTCTTTTTACATTGTTCCTGCTTCATTGTGCAACCGGGGGCGTTGTTACTCATGGGATCTCATGCTCATGGGATCAAATTTCCACCTATTAGTTATTAAGGGGCAGGCTCATAACAAAGGACCAGAGAAAAAAGCTAAAAAATAATACTGACTTTCAGGACTATTTACTTCTTTTTTTTAAACTCTAAAAATCTGTTAAATAAATATGTAGAAAAATAGATTAATGAATAAAGTAAGCTTAAATGGCAATGTCAATAACACTCGATGCAGAAAGAAGTAAAATTCATATTAATTTATAAATAATTTGTTGCATAAATACTTGTATTTCAATACACACACACACAACCTCTCATACATATATATATAGGATACCAGCTTTTGGTGGAGGCAGTGTGATCGCGTGGGTGTGGAGAGGATGGAACAGCCTGCCTGCAGTCCTGACCTCAACCCTATTGAACACTTGTTGCTTGGGCGTGCTGTTGGTGCCAAAGTGACCAACACAACCACACTGGCTGACTTGCAACAAATGCTGGTTGAAAAATAGTATGCCATCCCACAGCAGTGTGTGACCAGCATGAGGAGGTGGTGCCAGGTTGGTGTGGCTGTGTATGGTTCTTCTACATGCTACTGAGGCCCCTGTTTGTTCAATCAATAAACTGTTAAATTGCCAGTATGTCTTGATTCTTCAGATTTTAATCATCCAATCTGATTAATTACACAAAATAAAAGTGAATAGCAGAAAAAGCTGTTTGGCATTGGAAAAGATTTTCATGGGCGCAACTCACATACACAACTCTAATGCTCAAACCACAAACCATCAACACACTAAGTTTATATAAGTGTGCGTGTGAGAGAGAGATCTAAGGTTTTCAAAAAGTTATTTCTCCAAATGTAGCTTGTTCCACTGTGTCAATAGATGAATAACAGTCATTTAACTAATTTATCGTACTATACTGATATGCATTTAGTCGCGGGGGTACTCTTTTGAGCAACATCGGGATATCTTCGATTCAAAGTCGACGTGCTTTCTCTGTCCGCTTCAATATTAGTTCAACAGACTCACCCGTATATAATGAAAAGGAGTATAAAAGTTTTGCCAGTCTTATTGTATTTAATGTATATCAGGTGTGTATGTTCTACAATAAGGCCGTTTAACAGGGTTTAACCAGACTATGAACTTTATTGGTGCCACTGATGAGACGCGGTAACGTTGCCCGGTTAGCTTCAAAGTGTCTTTATGATGCTACTCACCTGCCCTCCAATGGTAATGTCGAAGAAGACAACCGGGTTGTTGGGGTTTGAGGCTTGAATCGACATTGTGATGATTTACCCGCTTTCTGAGACAACAAAATGCAACGTTTGGCTGTTTACACAGCAATCATTTGAACCACGATCTGCGCTGTCGAAACTACGGCGTCTCGCGAGAGACGTGTTACGGATCCCTTCTACGGACAAAATACTTCCGTCACCAAAAGCGCAATTGTACGGAAATAAATGATCACGGCGAGACTCCTGCTGATAGCAGCGTAACAAATGAACTGTTTTAAAAAAAAGAGAGACCGAATTTGTCTTTACTTCTACTTTCTGTCAAAGAAATGATTGCATTTACAAGTATTGGTTATAACATAATTAATTCGACATGGAAAGGACTAAGCGTGTATCAACTGGTAAGGTAATGGTGTAGTACTTACTGTTTTTGTTTTTTTTAATTAAAATCTATACCATCTATAATCTCAAATCTGTGCTTATAACTACAAGAGGAAAAATCTTTTAGACGTGAAATTTCCCATTCAAACTAATTATACAATACAAAAAAAATCAAATGTTTTAACCACTTGAATTCCAGAGTGTCAGTTCTGCTCTGGTATCTGACATTTGTGAAGAACATCACACAAAGCTGTCGTGGGCCGCATCGATAAAGAAAAAAAAATCACTGTTCACAAAACTCCAGCAAAACTGAGAGTCTGACCTTCACCAAAAAACATAAAGCCTGATCTGATGGGTGCAGTAGGTTTCATGTGGATCTCACAAGGGCTACGAGGAGCTGTGTCAGCCAGGATATATAGAGATGTAGGTGTGCACATTCTATAAGTCTGCATGACTACCAGATGTGTAGTTGATACAATATTTTAAGACAGCATTATAAATGAAACTTTATACACTTAAGCGAGGCTCCCAGTCTGAAGAAGCTTTGGAAGTGGGGAAGTTTCCAAAATGAAAATGATCCCAGACAGACCGACAATTACCAAAGTTGTTTTAAAGAAGAAAAAGGAGAAAGTTATGATAAAGTATGCCCCTGATCTGAATCCAGCAAAACACATTTGAAGTATTTTAAACTGTATGGCAGAGCATCAAAAGCTGGACAGAAATTTTGACACCTCTATGGGGAAAAGGTTTCTGTTAAAGGTTTTATTTTCACAATAAAACAACATTTTTACAAATTAACAAATTGCAAAGACTGTGCCACAAAACAAATGACCAAATGCAAATTGACTGCAAAGATTTCTGAAAGTTGTACTAACTCAAGGTGAGAAAAAAAAATAGCAATACAGGTTGCAACAAAGTCTGCTGTGAAAGCAGGCAGATAAGTACTAGCAATAGCAAAAAGCTCTAAAGAAAGAGTTTTATGTAAAGTAATAAGGTTTCTTCACATTCACGCCATATTCTGAGAGGGCAGGAGCCAGGTCCTCCATAGTCAGCGTGTACTTCTTATCCTATACACGGGAGGGGGAAAAAAAATTATCATTAGCAAAAATAACTGAAAGCAGATGAAAGCTTCCTCTTTTAGCAACACTCACACCGCGCTCTCTAAATATTGTACATCATATTTAAAGTGCTTGTTGAAATTAGACAAGCTTACCTTTGTCTTACTTCTTGAGCTTCCTGAGGCAGTGCCCTTCATTTTGCAGTACTGCAGCGCATCATTGGCAATGTCGGAGATAAACTTCTGAGATGCGAGGGAGATCAGACGAATTCTATGCATGAAAAAAAGAAAATAATTAATGCATTCTTCCCTTGATGGTTTACAGCCCACCTGTATCCTTATTTTGACAAACACCCCACACACACACCCCTCAGATTTTCTCTGATCTTGTTCAGAACGATCACAAAGCTGACATTGAAGAGTCTTACAAGGTTAGAGATGTTGCATTTTCGTTAAAAGGTTAAAGCCAGTTTGTTTGAAGCAAATCTAATCAGCCAACAATCCCTTTAATATCAGAAAGCACAGTGCTACCTAACTAATACAGCATTAAGATAAGAAATGCTTTATACCATTATTGGGAAATTCTTTAAATTAAGCAGGAGCATAGAAATATTTGAAAATACAGTCATTATTTGTGACTTCAACATGTTCCCATTGCCAGATTACATTAATTCCCGACTCATTCAATGCCTTGAACTCAGGTTTTTAAATGGTAAACTCATATAAAGGCTTTTAAATCAGCTGTTTGTTAAGTAAATTGGTGGCTATCAATCAAACCTCTGAATGTACCGACTATGAGCAGCCTTATGATTTGTGCTGTTCGTTTTATTAGTCACACTCCTCTATATGTGCACTGACAGATACAAAGCTGTTCCTAGTATACAATTTCCCAGTCTGCTTAAAGGACACATGCGCAGGTGGAGCCTTTTTACTGTATGTAATGTCTAAACTTACAAGTTCATAACATTACAGCAGAATGGAGTGCATCGCCCCCTCAAACTTGCCTCCGATGACTTTTTTTTTTTTTTTTTTAATCACTTAGACTGAAGCAGACCCATGCATCCCTGCAGATGCCAAAAGATCTAAATACTACACTTCATGTACTCACATCCTTGGATCAGAAGCCTCAAAGCCAGCCCGGTTGAGGTAGTAACCTGTGACTGCATCAGGAATCTAGTGGGGGGAAAAAAAGAAAGAATAACTACTTATGTATATGTCATCAATATTATTAGTGCATACATACCAATCAAGCACTGATTAAGAAACATTTCTGTTAAAAATGTGCGAAAGTATGACGTAGCAGGGCTAACTGGCTTACCGTGGGAGTGTACTCTTCCAGCTGCATGAGGAAATCGGCCAGTGGCGTGGTGGAAACAGCAGGCTTCACATCTCCATTGGTGATGCCACCAGGAACGTACACTCCATTGGAAACAGATGTGTCTGCAGACGGTGTCACCACAGCTGATGAGGATGAAACTATAAAAGAGACATCAAGAAGGGTCTATTAAATGCTTGGAAAAAAGGGTGGCTTTACATCTCAGGAAAATTAGGCAAAAAGAGGGCAACTGGACTTCTTTAAGTTTGTGAAGACGTTTCACGTCTTATCCAAAAAGTTCAAATAACAAAGGTGGAGAGTCCCAGATATATAAACCCTAGTGCAGAATGTCTCCTTTCGAGACAGTCGTTGACCTATTATTAATCATGTGTGACATGACATCCACCAAGAAGTAAAAAAGGTATGGGTCACTAAACCTGAGGTTTCGAGTCAAATTACAGTGAGACCTTGCCCCTCCTTATCATGACCTATTGAGGTCACCTGAGGCAAGGTGTGAATGGGGGTTGAATGTCTGTGAAGGTTTTCAGTCATTGTTAGGCTCTTTAGACAATGGGATTGAAGTTTCTGGTCGAGAGAACCTTCACAGACATCACAAGACAGCATGGAAGATGACTAACAACTGTTGTCGCGGCCTGTGTTCAATGATGTCTGTTGACACTGGGCATAGATGGCCTATTTTACTCCTCTTTAAAACCATCTTCCTTGTCGGTCCAAAATGTGAACATTGGTATCATCAAAAGAGTGTAGCTGCACATCTGCATCTAAAGGATAAGTTGTACCTTTCGCCACTTGGTTTTTTGGCCAGTAGTGTTGAGGATTTTGGTAAACTTGATGAAATTATAAACACATATGACTAGGGTCAGATTTTGATATCCACCACAAAATACCATCTGAAAACAGTTTCATTTTTCAGCATGACAATGACACCAAACACACTGCTAATGCATTGAAAAAAATACCTGGAAAAAAAAAATATACAATTGAGCACTATCAGTCATGGATCGGGATCCCAAAGACCAGACTTCAACTTGTTGGACCATCTTGACAGACAACAGAGCAAAAGGCAGCCAACATCCAAAGAAGCTTTAGATGTCCTTCAAGAAGCCTGAAGAACTATCGCTAAAGACTACTCAGAGAAGTAGTCTCCTATTTTTACATGAAAATTAAATCCATCTCAAGGTTGGGGCCTAAGGGTACATCTTTCACCATCTCACAATGCCATGACTGCACCAATTCCACAATTCTCTCTGAACCGTACTCATGGCCATTAATCAATGATCATTACAATTTGTATATTAGTAATCATGAAACTGACCTCACAGATAGTCAGTTGTGTTAGCTTCAGTCTTTATGCAAATGTAATGTTTACAAGACTGGGGACCCCCAGTCTTGTAAACATGTTAAGTCTTGTAAGTCTTGTTAATATATTAACATTTTTCATTACCCTGCATCCATTGCCAATTTTTCCTGGCAAAATATAAAGAAATCAGGGATGGCTTGAGACTTTTGCACAGTAGTGTACTAACAATTTTAAAAGGGTTACAGTGGTTAAGTTAGTGATACAGGATTAACCTGAAACATGGTACTTGGTAGGTTTTGTAATAAATATGTTTAAATCACTCTAAAGTGTTAGACGGCAGCCCTTTAAACCTGTTGTTTGCATTACACTTTGATGTAATAAGTTAGGCTTCGCTGATGGTATTTAGTTAGTACGCGTTTCTCTCAGTCAGGCTTGGTAATGTTGTCAATAGTCAATGTACATCGTGGAAAATTCCGAATTCCAGTGCGAGATGAAATCAGTAAATGCTCTTAGAATAATAACAAAGACAATAACAAAGCCACGTTACGTTACCATTACTCGTCACCGACGGGATGCTGCTCACGTTGGTTGTCGTATTATCATTGGCAATGCAATTACTTGCCGTTGAAGATGTGGTAGAAGGCACTCCTGTTGTTACAGACTGATTTACGTTGTCCATATTCATGCTGGCGTTAGCTAACGAGCTAACCGTGGTTAACTAGCACCGAAATATGCAAAACACCACAAATCCGCGCTTTATAGCTGTAAGACAAATATTCTACAAAATACTGTTTTAGTGTAAGTCTTCCCTTTAATTCCAAGAAATTAAGTACCAAAACTAAAAAACTATAACTCGTATCAGACGTGTTTCTAAGACCTTTGCAGCAAAACGCTGAGCCACTACTGTGAACTTAATCGCGTCACATGACCTATAGTCGTTCTCTTCTTCTATGTGTTTTATTGATGACTGCACACCGCCCCCTACGCCCCCTGCCGTAGGGGAGACTGTAGGCAATTTATTAATATTGTATCCTACCATTCTACACTTTCTTCATGATGTTTAAAGAATTTAGTTCAGATATGTTCAAAATTATATTTTACTCACAAATATACAATGACTAGTGTGTAATTATGTCTTCCAATAAATTGATGCATTCTCATAAACTTAAAATGAATCCATTGTAAATACATAGGATCAGGCTCTGGCTTGTGTAAGCCATCATGTTGCCCTGTCATCTTGAATGCAATGGGTGAGATGGACATTGCAGTTCCACTTGATCATTATTTATGTATGTGGCTGTAGACCGGCTAAATGTGTAGTACAGGACAAGCGGAGGGAAGAGAAATCGCAGGTGTTCGTGAGGCTTGGAAGCAAATTTTAATTAGTGTTTGCACCTTCAGACTCAAGATATGAAGGATCATAACTATGTTTTATCATCTGAAAACAGGTCCCCTTAAACAAAGAAGTAAAAACACAACGAACAGTGACAACTTTTCATAATTACTTATTGTCAGCAGAATAGACATCCAGTTTCTGGACAACAAAGAAGAAGCTCCCTAAGCAACAACAACAGCAGGTTATAAGCTAACATTATACCAGATAATGTTACGCTTGAATATTCTAAAACTCAAACTTCCTCTCTGACAAACAGTTTGATTACATTCTCACATATGTGAGACATATGTCTGGCGATCATAAGACAGACATATGAGAGTTTATTCACAAGTGTCTGAATCAAACTGTGTTAGATCCACTTCAAACACAGTTTCACTAATGCTGGCTAACAGCATTTAACAGAGTCAAAAACAAAAGACAAAAAAGTTGAGGATATCCTCAACAACTCACCTCATTATCAATGTCACCAGTCAGAAGTGAATTTCACTAACTCACTGACCTGCACTGGACTCTTTTCAAAAGCTTTACAGCTTTGCCAAGAGTAAATAGAAATCAACACAATGACAGCAGAGATTGTTGTTGTTTGTTTTTCTCCACAGCGACACCACAGCTAGTGGGGGGG
>VUQG01004423.1:25843-40163 GCA_015106755.1 Etia nguti
GTTTCTTGGGAAAAGTGCAAAAAAAAAAAAAAAACCTCAAAAAACAGCATTTTAATAAAGATTGCTAAGGCTGTCTCGACTTGATGAAGTCAAAACTATAATTTTCTCAGTCTGTAAGTCTGTATGAGGGTTTTGCATTTTTTTTATTAATTGAAAAAAATTGTCTTTTACAGGAGCTCATAGACGCTGGAGTCATAGGTGATGTGATCCATATTCAGCACCTGGAACCGGTGAGCAGGCATATACGATGGAAACATAATAATTTATTATTATTATTGTTAACCCAGTGAATTTAACAGTGACATGTTGATTTTTCTTTTGTTGTTAATATCATATTGCAACATAAGACAATTACTTCTGTTTGAAATAATTTCATAATTAAAATATTATATTAAGATAATCATAATTTTGAGGCATTTGCACATAGTTGTGGCCTGTGGACAAATGTGCGATTGCAGCAGTGTTTTTTTTGTTATGTTTTGGGTTTTGTTATTCATTGTTAACATTTCTGCAGCATGGTTAAAAAGAGAATCGATCTCTTTCTTCCAGGTTGGGTTTTATCACTTTGCTCACTCGTTTGTTAGAGGGAACTGGAGAAATGAAGCAGAGAGCTCTTTTGCTCTTCTGGCTAAATCTTGCCATGACATTGACCTCATACATCACTGGGCTGGAGGACGCAGGTAAATCATTAGACAGTTGTCAGTAAACTCCAGGCTTAATGTTCAAAAGTGAGATTTTTTTTCTTCTTTATTTTTGCCTAAAACAGCTAGAAATCTACATGTTTACCCCAATTTTGTTGGACTAGAGGTACATGGGGATGTTTTTTGTGAAGTTTGATTATTTACTATGGCAGTTTGTTCTTGGCAGGTGTGTGAAAGTGTCATCATTTGGATCCGTCAGCCACTTCAATAAAGAAAACAAGGTATGTTGTCTGTTCAGTGATGAAATTAAGGTAATCAGTAGCCATGACGGGTAGAAATCTCTGTACTAAGCATGAATACAAAATGTGACGTTGCTAGTTTTGTGTCAGCCAGCAGGGGCTGCAGATCGCTGCCTTAACTGTTCAGTAGAAAAAGACTGTCCATACTCAGCACGCAAAATCTACTTGGACAGTGTGAAAAAGGTAAAAATTTCACCACTTTACTTTCACCATTTATGTACTTTTTCTACACACTTCTTATAAATAGTTTATGTGTGCTTTATGTTTGTGTGCTAGGGTCACACTGGCTGGCCAGTATCAGTCATATGCCCAAATTCATTCCCAGACATTGAGTCGGTAACAGAGGCACTGAAGACTGGACCGTATGGCCGCTGTGTCTATGAGTGTGACAATGACGTCTGCAGTAACCAGGTTAGAAAACACTGTGAAATCTGCAGCACTGACCCTTTCTGACTCAGTTATGCAGTACTCGGTTCCTATCAGGCATCAAAGATGCATTTAGAATATACAGAATATATTGTACTTCTACCTGCATCTCTTTCATTATGGATACTTTCTTTTTTCTTTAATCTCAACAAACAGTTGTCTGCATATGAATTTAAATAACTTAAACACAGTGAAAAACATTTTTTTTGTACGAGAAGCTTTCTGGTTTCCGTTTGCAGTTCTATACTGTACCTCTCATATTTGAGCAGGCTTTGTTGCAAGCAGGAAGACGGTGTGAGACTAAAAGACAGGCTGAATTTGGAGGACTGTAATCTCAGAACCGTTAGTTGTTGCTGAGATGGGTTTTTGTTTTATAATTACCTGCATTTGCCAAAAAATATTGGACATTGACTCCATATCTTAAGTCAGCTGACTAACATATGAATTCCCAGACTGCACTTTATTTATTTATTTGGTCTGTGATTCTTTCCTTTTGTCTCGTCTAATTTTTCTGATCTCTTGAGCAGGTTGTCAACATGGAGTTTGAAGGGGGTCTGACAGCAGCCTTTTCCATGGTGGCATTCACCGAGGAGATTTGCAAGCGAAAAACAACCATTTACGGCAGCAAGGTAGGACTGTAATTAATGTCTCTGGGAAAGATGAGAAAGGGACACCGGAGAAAATCACATAGAAACGCACTAATGATTAAAAGCAAATGAATTATATAAAAACAAAAGTGTGATTGCTTACAAACGAAGCAGGTGAAAAACATCATATATCACAGTACTGTTAATCCTTATAGACCCTATAGGAATATATGGAAACAGTTTGTTCAGCTCATTCATTCGTCAAACTGTTAGAAGCTTGTTATGTACTTCATAGAACGAAGGCACTCTTCTGCATCACAAAGCAGAATCGCAGACCAAAATCACTCATTCCATAATATGTTGACATGCGGTTTGACAATGGTATGTTATTATAATTAGGGATTTCCTGCCTCGTCATACTTTCACAGAAATCTATATATTTTCATGTTTTTTTTCTGACCATTTGATTAAAAAGCTATTTTATTTAAGTAATTCCTCATTTGCTAAAACTGATTCAGCTGTTTTTACAATGCTTTAAATTTTTTCTTTGTCCCGTGTTAGTGTCCATCAAGTTCCCATAGTCAGACAAAAACTTTTTGATAACACCAGTTCGATCAGTTATCACCCATACTACTGATGTGCGACTGATGAAATTGTATCTCCTTAAATCTTTAGTATTTGGATTTGATGAACGTAGAGTTAAGTTTGTTACTAAAACTCAGCTCTTTCCTACCTAATGAACTGGACCTTCTCAGGGCGAGCTCTCATGCAATGGCCATGAGATCCATGTGTTCAACTTCCTGACCCAGAAATCCACAAAGCACACAGCAGACTATAACACTCCCAGGCAGTTCGGTATGAGTGGACACGGTGGAGCAGACTACTGCCTTATGCATGCCTTCATTTCTGCTGTGGCAGTGAGTGCTCATTCCTTTTTCTTCTTTTTTTTTAAATATCTAATTTCAGATAAGATTTGTTGTTGTTGCATTCTACTTCTTGTACCTGTGATGCAGGACTTAAAGGATTCATGTGTCGTATCTATGTGTATCTGCTCTGTGATGGTTAATTTTTGTTTTAATATATATTTCTATGCATGCAGAACAATGATCCATCACTGATACGGTCTGGTCCTGAGGAGACACTGCACAGCCATTTGCTGGTGTTTGAAGCTGAGCGCTCACGACTGGAAAGCAGGGTGCTGCACTGTGGTGACACTAAACAGAGCTAAAAAAAAATACCTACATTTTTTAGCATATTTTGTTATGGCTTCTTAATAAATCAATGTAGTAATACCTATATTGTTAGTTATTGAACAAAAAAATTACTTTGTAATTTGTCAATTGCTAGATTTATATACACACATCTACATGTATGTGTAGTTTACCAGATGTTTTTGCAACAAGGACTTTTTTTTCTAGTGAAGCAAAGATGTCCTGAGAAAGTATGATAATTAATGACAATGGCACTCACTTCTTAAACTGATTACATAACTGATTCACATCAGAAAAAGAAATATGAATCTCAAGGGACTACCTGGTTTAATAAATGCTAAATAAAATCTGTTTTTAGTCTTGTGACTTTAGTTTCCACATTTTTTTTTCTTCCACAAACTATCACACTACAAAACCTGGCACTAGTCTTGAGGCAGTATGACATGGAAAATATGTGTAAGCTGATGAAATGTACTATATTAAGGAAAAAAAGTTATCTTGAATTTAATGGCAACCGCACATCTCAAATTTTGAGACAGGGCCATGTTTACCAGTGTGTCACATCCAGTCTTCAGCACCTGGACTCTTCTGTTTCTTCCACTGAAAACGCTACGTCCAGATGAACAGAATCAACTTTTGGGGATACAGAACACCAAGTGCTATATACAATGTGAGGGAGAAAGGGTTTCGGGAAATCCAGGGGTGTCATGATCTGTGTGCAGGCAGGAAAGGACCCAAAATGCAGACTCAAACGCAGAGGCAAAACTTAAACTCAAAATGGCATTTTTATTGCTAGACACGGGGCAGCACGGTAGCTAGCACTGTTGCAAGAAGGTCCTTTAGGTCCTGAGTTCAATTCCACCATCAGGCCGGGGTCTTTCTGTGTGGAGTTTGCATGTTCTCCCCGTGTTTGCGTGGGTTCTCCCCGGGTACTCCGGCTTCCTCCCACAGTCCAAAGACATGCACTTAGTGGGGATAGGTTAATTGATCAGCTAAATTGCCCATAGGTGTGAATGTGAGCGCGAATGGTTGTCTGTCTCTGTGTGTTAGCCTGGCGACCTGTCCAGGGTGTACCCCGCCTCTCGCTGGGATAGGCTCCAGCACCCCCCGCGACCCTGAAAACGATAAGCAGAAGCAAGGATACAAAAATAAACTAGGCAGGCAGACCACACAGACAGGTATGAGGGAGATCACGACACTAACAAAGAGAAACACGGGGCTTAAATACACTGAGGGATAATGAGACACAGAAGGAGAGCACAGCTGGGAGTAATTAGGCAGGACGAGACAAGAGAAGCAAAACTAGAAAAAAATGACATGAGACACGGACCTTCAAAGTAAAACAGGAAACACACCGACTGAACTCTAGAAACGTAAACTTAACAGAGACTGGGGAGACAAAACATAGAGACCTAAAACGTGGGACAGAAAGGCACAGAGTAGACACAACATGGAACACAGGGAAGCCATATAACAAAACCCACGAACTAAAACCGTAACAGCCATAACCAAACCTAGGGTAATAATAATAACTACAATAATCAGAACAGCACAAAGGACTCAGAACATAAACCATAATATAAAATACCAAAACACAAGAGGGTCACAAGGGAAAGAATGGGTCACGTCACTCTCCTCTTCGGTCACACACGCCACTCTGCCAAACACTCACGATCCTTCTCACTCACACTCAGAAATCCAGGAGAGGAAACACGGACGGCTCCAGGAAGGTAAGGGTAGTACAACGATCCAGCGACGACAAGCACTGAGCCGGGAGCCCGCAACCAGTTCTACCCAGGTGGTGAGGAGTGAGAGAGAGAGAGAGAAAAACAATAACAATAAAAATCCTGAGTGAGATCACTGGGGAGACACAGAGCACCATGGAAGCATCTCTGTCAGCTGTTTGGGCACATGATGGCGAAGGTGTGGGCAGACAGACGCCTGAACATTGGGGTTGTTGAAGTGAATCACCATCTTGTCCTAAAACCATGTTTTCTACATGGATTTATGAGATTTGCAAGTCATTGCATACTGTTTTATATTTTGCATAGCCCAGTTGTGGGGATGTTTTATTTTAAATGTTCTTTTCATTTTGATGATTATGGCTTATAGCTCCTGAAACTCAGAACTCCAGTATCTCAAACTATTATATTTCATGTTGAGGTTGAGTAAATTACTTCTCAAATGGTACACATATCATGTGCCTATCAGTCTAGTTCAGTACATAGAACCACAATCATGGGGAAGTACATTTATAAAATAATTACATTTTAAAAATGCATTTAAGACTAAAACTTATGCTTACAAAATTAAATGTTCAAGAATGTTTCCAAAGTGGACACGAGTGTTTAAATCCTAGTGGCAGGCTATTGGTCTGCTATCAGATCTATATCAATGGGGAAAAAACAAAAGTCCCCGGGAACTCTATGGGTTTGTTTTGGTAGATTAGACTGTGCTGACACACAGAGAGGGTTAATCAAATAACAGACAAATTATAGTGGAGTAAACCATAGAAGTGAAATTATGACCTTAGTTAAAAGAATGAATTTTAAAAAATTACAAAATTATTAAGCAGTAAAAAGTGATATTTTTTAATAAACATAAATGTTTTTAAATGGAGGCTGTATGATTAAAAAATATTTATATACTATAAAATTAAAACAAAAAGACATTTTAAAATGGCACATGGCAGCAGGTTTCTATGTAACAAAATTTTGTTATGATTCAATTGTTGCTACTGTTACCATATAAAGTAAATAAATATATGAAACATATCATGGAACGGTCTTCACCATTTCATTCCTGAGCTTGGAGAGAAATTGACTATCACAGCGGTTGTAAAGCAAGGATTTACTAGCAAGCAGAAATTTATTGGAGTGCAAAACCACTGACCATCGACTGACAGCATGGGAAAAGTAAGTGCATGGATAAATGAATAAGTTCTTAAAGTTAGCATTAGCTGTTTTAAGAAAGACATTTAAATGTAATAATTGCTTGAATATGTCATTTATTTTTGAATCAGGTGTTTAAACTTAAAATTCCTATTTGCAAATCTGAAGATTTTACAATTCTTTTACAATCTTGTATTTTTTCTGTGCAGTCCTTTGAAATGAGAACCTTTTGAGTCACTGTTTTGCCATAACAATAGTGAAAAGGATCTTTTAGTTATTGCATTTATTTTGAACCTTTAAAACAGTTTGTGGTAAATATAACAGACACACTATCACGGTCCTCGGTCGGTGACCCAGTGTTTTTTGTTTTGTATTATTATTGATCCTTGATTTTGTTATTATTTATTAATTGCTAGTCTCTTGGTTTTTGTTTCTGTATTTCTAGTTCTGTAAGTTCTTTAGTATCTCCTTATTTCCAGTCTTTAGGTTTTGTTAATGTGCCTTCCCTCTGTTCACTGTCTTGTCTACTCTGTGCCTTTACTGTGGGACACGAACGTCTCAATGTCAAGTCCGCATCTCTGTGTTATGCTTCCTGTTTTACTTTGACTGTCTACACCCTTTGTCAATGTATTCTACTTTGTCTCACTATGTCTGATTTGTCCCAGCTGTTTCCACATGTTCCCCAAACCTTCGGTATCCTGCCTGTGTATTTTAGTCCTCTGTCTTCCCTTGCTTGTTGTGCTGTGTGTTTCCTCTGTTCCTAGTTTCTAGTGTCTTGTTTTCCAGTTTCCTGAGACCTTAGTTTTTTAGCTTCTAGTTATTATGCTTTATTTTCTTGTTACCCCTATTTGAGTTCTCTACGGCGCAAGCTCTTTTAGTTCATCCCTCTGTGTCCTGCAAGTCCTGCATTTGGCTCCTATCTCCTTCCTTCCACACAGCTGTAACCTTTACACACACAGTTACTGAAATTGACCCATTTAAAATTTTTAAATGTAAACAAAATAATAACCACTGACCAAATTTTAAAAACCAAAAAAGAAAAAGAAAAAGAAAATAATAATAACAAAAAAAACGAATTACAAAACTTAAATTTTTTCAGAAAAAATGAACTGTTTTCATTCTGTTTTATTGTATATTTATGTAAAAATGAAATATTTTAAATGGCCTGCTTTTTCCTTTAAATGTGGTGTCATAAAATATCATAATAAAAATGACCTAAAATGTGTATTGAAACAGAAAACATAAACCTACAATATATTTTTCACTAGAGTTAACATTTTAATAACGGAACAGTGGTTTCTAAAATATATTTTTCATTTCATTATTGTTTTAATCCACAAAACTTCTTTTAGTTCTTTAACAAAATGCCTAAAAGTGAAATAAACACAACGAAATCTTTTTTTTTTCACCTTGAATCCTGTCTGGCAGCTTTGGCAATCAGAATTATGATCTCAGTGTCTGTCACTGTGATTTATTCAGCGCCAGTGTTTTGATGGGTATTAGTACATCAAAAGTGAAATTGTTTAATTGTAAATAATATCAAGAATAAAACAAAGCAGATCACAACAAAACTTGTACCATGAGTTCATATATTTGAGTATGTTTGCCCTTTATGTTTACCTGTTTGTTGAATGTCCCTGACAGGCAAAGATGAAGACAAAGTGGCTACAGGACAGCAGCCCTGAATCCCTCCAACACCCTCCCGAAAAAAAAGTCCTGGACCAAATTTGGTGCTCTGCTGACGAGAAGCTCCAGCCCTCAGCCCTCCACCTCTGGCTTCCAGCATAGACGAATGAAGGCTGCCAATCAAGAGGTGAGTAGAAAGTATATTCGTAAGCTCATAGAGAACGTAAATGTTTCGACATCTTCTAAATCCTACAAAAACAAGAACTAAGTGGTGAAAAAGTATAAATTGGCATTGTAGACAAGCGAAGAGTTTTGACACACACATTACTCCATCTCTAACAGGTAAACACTGCCCAGCTAGTGAGGAGGTCAAGCCCCCAGCCGTCCACCTCTGGTTTACACTTGAACCCTGACTGGAGAGCGAGGAGATCCAGGCCTCAGTCCTCTACCTCTGGTTTCAAGCGTGGGAGAGAGGAGGCTGACCAGGAAGAGGTGAGTAATCACAATCCTGTAAGCATCAGTGCTGGATATTTCAAGAAAAAAAATTCTGTTATGTATTCACTGTATTCACTTCAGCTTTAAATGTTTGTTGTCTGATCTCACTGTGATGCACACACACTTTACCAGGAGTCATTAGTGGCTTATACGACACCACCTATGCACATTACTGCCACCTTCTGGCACTAGCAGCATGTAGCAGCACAGTATATTTCTAACTCATGTTGGTCACATAAAGGTATATTTTTTTCCAGTTTGATGACTATTTATATATTCACAAACTCATTACCATCCCCAGTATTCATACAGAACTGACTTCTGTTGAAGTTATCTGTAGTATTTTTGAAAAAATAAAAGAAACTGCTAACGTAAGAATAATAGTCAGCATTTTAGGTGCTTAACATCAAGTGATATCTCACAGGTACACCCTGGTCAGCGAGTGAGGAGATCCAGCCCTCAGCCAACTCTGGCTTCCAGCGTGGAAGACAGGTGGGTGCCCATCAGGAGGTGAATAGAAAGTATATTGTATGCTCACAGAGAAGTACATGTTTTAACATTTTCTAAATTCTACAAATACAAGATGTGAGTGATAAAAGAATACTTGTGGCATTTTTAGACAAGCAAAGACAGTCTAACCACAAGTTCCTCTAACAGGTAAACACTGCCCAGCCAATGATGTGGTGCAACCCCCAGCCCTCCACCTCTGGTTTCAACCGTGGGAGAGAGGAGGCTGACATGGAAGAGGTGAGTAATCACAATCCTGTAAGCATCAGTGGTGGATATTTCAAGAAAAAAAATACTGTTATGTATTCACTGTATTCACTTCAGCTTTGAATGTTTGTCGTCTGATCTTTAATGACTGGAGCATTTTTAACCTGTTTGTTCCTTTTTGTTACTGCAGCAGGTACGCCAAAGATTTCGGAGTGGGTACTACGGAGTCCAGACTGACACCGACGGGCGCCGCCCAACCGTGCGCTTCTCTTCTTGGTTTCCACTAAACATTGTTAATGAGGCACTGGCTATGGTCTCAGGGTGGTGGAACAGCCCTTCATATACACCACAGAAGGAGTGTTTCTCACTCACTCAAGGACAGTGTCCATCAGAGATTCTTTAAGTGGCAAATCCATCGGCCACACATTTCTTTACACATTTCTTTTTCTTCCTACCTACATAGTTACTGCTAAGTTTAAGATATAGAGTAGTAATAAGTTAAGTTAAGTTATAGATATAGAAAACTAATAGTAAGTTTAGAATCTCTCTCCATCTCTTTATTTTCACTTTTTAAAAAAAAAATTCTTCTAGTGGTAAGTTTAAGATACAGTAGTGATAAGTTTAGGTTTAGATGTTTAATGATAAGTGACTCATTTCCAATTTCTTTATTTTCCCCTTTCAAAAATAAAATAAAATACAGAAATCAGTTTAAAGCTGCGTTTGTCTTGTTATGACTCACAGACAGCAATTCTGTCATAATCCTTAATTTATAATAAATTTTTGACTTTTCATTTTATGACATAAAAAAAACAAAATAAAAACCAACTAAACTAATGGACCATTTTCAGATTTTAATTGATTTGATGGGATGTTTCCAAAGGGTCGGGCTTATCTATCTTTTAATATTTTGTTTTATGTTTTCATTTTTTTGCCTCCCAGATGTTAACAACTGCCAAGCTCCCAGACAGACAAAATTGAATGAAACTACCAGAAGGTGAGATTGTTTCTTTTTAAGCCAAGTTCTAGTAACATGGATTTTATTCAGCAGAGGTTCTGACAGATTTACCTAATGTGAAGTTTGGGTGATGGTGATGGATTTGTGCCTTTAATTTTTTTTTAATCCACCCATCATCATCTGCCTGTCAGGCTGTTCCAGCAGTTTTCATCAATTCCTCCATCTAAACCTGTTCCTCCAGCTATTGCATCGCAGCCAGCTCTGGTTAACTATGGTTTATTGACCAAAAAGAAGAAAATCCCATAATTAATTTAATTTGGCATGTTAGTACTATCTTTGTGTTTACCTGGATGAGTGTTTGACTGTTATGGTGATGTGGATTAACTAGGCCAAATGATTGCATTGTGTTGTGCTTCATTAGCTGGAATTCTGAGGGCAGAAATGGCTCGGTAATAATAATGTGAAATCATGTGAAACTCTGGTTTTATTCTCATCTAGTTTCTTAAGCCTGGGTGAGAAATGGTGCTGCTGCTCAGCTCAAGTTTAATATTTCAGAGACTGCCTAAAGATGAGTTGGTAAGTACAAATTTTAACAAGGAAAATGGTGTCACAGAGTTCACTGAATATTACAAACTCGCTATCATTTATATACTTTTTGCTTGTTTTTAAATGTTTAAGTCTGTGTATGGACATGATACCTCCAGAAGGACCGCGTGACATGATGACTATTTGGTGGGCCTAAACCGACAAGTACATCTCACTTTGAGGAGTCAGCAGGTTCGTATGATCACTGCCTAACCGACTAACCTCGTCTTTGATCCCAGCTGTCCCAGCCTTATTATCATTCCCAGTCTTATATTTCTCATCTTCTTCTGTCTTCAGTTTAAACAGTTCACAGCACTCCACCTCTCTCTCTCTCTCTCTGGTCCTGTCGTCCTGCCTACCTCCCAGACCCAGATTACATCCTTTACCTGGTCCATCAAGCAAACCTTCCTGCTACAAGCTCGTTCCACCACCCTCCAAGGCCAATTGATATATACATACATACATACAGAGCAGTACAACTTCACTGAATGGCAGTGTCCCAATGAAATCACACCAGCTGCACACCCCATTCAATATATGGTAAATAAAAACATCTCAGTAAAGTTTGGACGGTACGATGGAACGTTGATGTAGTTACTTCCGACTGTATGTTACCATGTGCCTCACTAACTCAATCCACAAGGTCATTAAAACCTGACTGACTGAAAGCATTCGTACAGACTGCAAAATCAAAAACAAAAACAAGATGGATTTGGATTAATCCATGCTTTTCATCACTGCTGTGCCCCCAGACAAAATCAAAGATCTATTTCAATATGCAAAAGTTTAAAGCCAACTATCACTAATATTAATTCATTTCATGTAAATTTTCTTGAATATTTACTTACTTGAATATTTTAATTTTAAAAATTAAAACTAGTGATAAATGTTATTAAGATTGCATAGATTATTATGTCAATATTGATGCAGCATTTTTTGGTTGTTTTTCTTTTTTGAGAAATAACCAAACCTAAATACAAGTACTTGGAGGAGACGGAGTCTAACCATATATATACAAAAACTGTACTTACTGTCTGTAAGTGAAAGTGGGTCAGTCCACTTCTAGTCAAGAGAGCCCTGACTGCTGTTGGGTATGGGGATGAAATCTTCAGACCCTTCCTGAAACCATATACTGGTGAAGGGGGCCCTGGGCTCCTCCTTGCACTGCCTGGATGATGAACACATTGATGCCATTGACTGGCCCTCCCCAGAGCTGAATCCAGTTGAGAACCTCAGTGACATCATGTAACAGTCCAGCTGACATCATCAAGTAGTGCCACAGAATCTTCAGGAGCTCAGTGATGCCTATGGGAGCTATGTTTGATTCGTCTCAAACATCTTGCTTTATAAGTCACTACAAACAGCTTCTTAAACTGTTTCATGTTTAAAGAAGTTCACTCTGTTGCATTAGACATTACTGGCAGACCTGTGACAGAAGAAAATAATTTACTGATCTTTTTGGGGCACTGACAAAGAACAAATTCACATAAGCATACAATAGGCAGAAATAAGCAATTGGTGCTAACAGTAGCAACAATAAGTGATAAGGTATATATATAATTTATCTTTATCTATAATTTATCTAACTTTCCAGTTATTTGTGTTGCTCTATGACATATACAGCAGCTCATGGCAGCTCCACAGAGCAGCACCACTCTGATTTTCAGGTCAGTTCTATTTCTTCTGTTCTGGATCTGGGCCACACATTTTAGACAACCACACTGAACAAAAATATATACTCAACACTTCTGTTTTTGCTCCCATTTTACATGCTGGATGTGGAGGACCTGGGCTGGTGTGGTTACACATGGTCGGCTTATGGTAGAGAAATGAACATTCATTTCACGGGCAACACCTCTGGTAGACATTTCTGCAGTCAGCATGCCAATTGCACGCTCCCTCAAAAGCGGCGACATCTGTGGCATTGTGCTGTGCGATCAAACGGCACATTTCAGTGTGGCCTTTTATTGTGGGCAGTCTAAGGCACAGCTGTGCAATATTCATGCTGTCTAATCAGCACCTTCATATGTCACACCTGTGAGGTGGGATGGCAAAGGATCAGGATCAGATCTTTGAGTTCAGCTCATGAAAAATGGGAGCAAAAACAAAAGTGTTGCATTTATATTTTTGTTCAGTGTATTTAGTCAAGACTGCAAGTTGGTTATCACACGACCAAAAAAAATCAGCTTTGCAATGTCAATTAAAAAAACATTGCATCTATTTTACTTTTAATTAGAAAAGTAAAGTAAGCTATCACACATTTATTCATTTATGTTATAAAGTTTAAAATGATGTCAAATGCATTGCCTGTTTTATTTTTGCAAAGAAATCTTTTCAGTTATACTCATGCTCTCATTTCGCACCATCAATAGAGCCTCTCTACTCATTGGCTCCTTTGCCTGCAACAGCACTGTATCCACCAGGTTTGTTCATACCTGAGATGTTACAGATTTTAAAGTCACTTCTACCTATTTATCCAAATCACTTTTCACATATACATTGAATCAGAGAAAGTAGGACTGATGAACAACCACAAAAACTTTCTAAGACTGATTATATACTGATTTTGAGCATTAACACCACCAAGCTGCAGGTTTTGCTGCAGCAGATGTCATTTTTACTGCTTCAGGGGTTACTCCCAGCAGCTGAATGGTGTCCTGGAGTAAAGAACTACATGGTTACAAACCCAATACTAAGCTTGAGGTAGCATCTTGCTGAAAGTTCTCAATATGGAGAGATAAAAAATGACATAATAAATGTCATTTTAAATAATAAATCTGTATCTAGCTGTTGTGACAGTGTCTCCAGTGACAAGTCAGTTCATGTCTACATACTCACTGGCTAAGTTTGTTATGGTAGTGAAGGCTCAATGACTCTGTCCTCCACTACTCTCAGACACTGTGTGGTATTTTCATCCTGCACTCCATCAGAGGAGCCCAACAAATCACAGACCACTCAGCTGTTATAACAAATCTTCAGCAATGATGTAACACCTAGGAAGAGTGAGTTATAAAAACATGCCAATATTTCAACAAGATATTTCTACAAGGTCTTGAATTATGAGGCCAAATCATATCTTGAACACCTTAAAGTACCACATCACCCGAATACAGCTCTTCACTCTCAGACTTTGTCCAACAGTAGAATGGGAGGCAGAGCCTTCAGCTTTCAGGGCCCTGTTCTGAACCAGCTCCCAGTTTGGATTCAGGACACAGACACCCTCTGTACTTTCAACATTACACTTACAACTTTCCTATTTAATAAAGCATATAGTTAGGGTTGGATCAGGTGACCCTGAACCCTTCCTTAGTTACACTGCAGTAGGCCTAGGCTGCTGGGAGCTTCCCAGGGTTTTTACCTTACAAAATAAAGTGCCTTGAGACAACTCTGGTGTGATGTGGCGCTATGTACTATAAATAAAATTCAATTGAATTCTGTTTAACTGAGAACATCACAGAGGGAGGTGATTAGCACTGTTACCTTACAGCAAGTAAAAAAAATTTAAACATAATATCCCAATCAATTCATAAAGCGACACTGTCTTTTTTTTAGATTCTGTAGTTTGCATGCATATATCCTGTATAGATTTTTTTTTCCACATGACTGTACATATACTGTCATATATAAATCTCCATCTTCTTCTGGATGGAAGATGGAGATTTATACAGTGGGATGCAAAAGCTTGGGCACCCCTGATAATTTTCACTATTTTCCTTTATAAATCATTGGTTGTTTGCATCAGCAATTTCATTTAAATATATCATATATATTTGTGCTGTGGGCGGAGAAAAGGCTTCCTCTGCATCACTCTCACATACAGCATCTCCTTGTGTAAAGTGCGCCGAATGGTAGAACGATGCACAGTGACTCCATCTGCTGCAAGATGATGT
>VUQG01004425.1:4956-26219 GCA_015106755.1 Etia nguti
GTTGCTTATGTTGCGAACCTAATCTACACCAGAGCAGCTTAGGTTTCAGATTACAGATCAACAGGTATGAAATCACCAACTATTGGCCAGTTCAGTGTAAAATTTTCCAATGCCGTCAAATGCCTTTGTGTTGCTCTCATTATAAGTAAGAAATGTATGTTCTTAGAGGTAACTTTGTTTGTTTGTTTTCTGTTGGCTGTCCCATAAGCCTAAATATACAATCCTAACACATAGCACCTATTTGTACTTCCTGACCTTCAGGAAGTTTGCATGTAGGCCTCTTTTAAAATACATGTTTATATTTATTCTGTACTTACTCTCAAACCGGTAAACACCACTGAGGCTGCAGCAAAGAGAATTAAAAAATATAACTGTCTTGCAGATATATCTAATAAAAGACTTGATTATTATCCACAAGAGTTTCCTGTGTCTTAATGATCGAGCTGTGATATTGATAAATCTGTTAACTCACACAGCTGGCTGGCTTTCATTATGAGCTTCAAATAGGCTAAATTTTATTAGCAGCTTTTGTTCCAGTCTTTTTGACCAAAGCGTTTGAAATCGTACCTATTGTGTCCGATAGTCTACAGTTATTTTCATCTCACATCACTGATTTCATCAGGAGCAGCTGTATTGCATGTGTAATATTTTTTTCTAAAATTATAGTTTACTCTTCCTTTTTAAATCAACCGCTCAGTTGCCAATGCAATAATCAGTGTGACTGGCCAGATCACAATGCCACCCCTTTCATATGAGCACACTTGTACCTAGATCAGGAAACGTTGGACTAACTTAGCAAGTTGATAATCAGCTTCCTGCGACCACTTATCCTGATCACCATTGTTAGGGTAACTGAAATTCGGTAACGGATGGAAAACATGGGTATGTTGAACTCACTTCGTAGTAATTTCCAGTTTCTACACATGGGCATGTGTCTGCAGGTGTAAACATAAACCATAGGGTTTGTTCCTTGTAGGAAAAACTACAGTGCAAGAAAAGTAATTGCAAAGGTGAGACTGTATTTGCTTGGACCAAGAGTCAGGTGGATCCATTACTGAAGGTTACATAGAAGTCCAAGGACATCATGGCAAATTTAGATTGAGAATTGTCACAAAACAAACGCCACAGTGTATTAGAATTGTAACAGATGCATTATTCACTGCCAGAAGAAGCCATGGCAATTTGAAGAAGTACTCAGAGAACGGCAAAAATTCCTATTATACTTCTTAGAAGTCCACCTGAAGGGTGCAAGCGTATTTGGTGCATTGTAGTGAAAAGCCCTGCTGACAAGTCTGCCCTATGACTAAAAGTTAGTTGGCAAATGAAGCCTCGTGCTCACCATCAGAGGACTGAAATTTACGTAATTCAGAGGCAGGTGGATCCCAGCATACTCATGGTCAATAAAAGGTTGCATGTCATTGGATCCAGTGAGGTAGGGAGTGCAGGTGTCTGTGTCATTGTAGTAAAACTAAAACATGGCTGTACCATGAAAGCAACACTCTTTACGCATGTTTCCCCAGCTGATGTAGACTGAAAGATTCTTGGTGGGGAAGGAGGGTCTACAGTTGTTGCTCTGTGTAAAAACACTTTGCAGAGTTTATCTGAAATTTATGTGAAACTGTGACTTCAATCACTGTCATTTATGTAATATTCTATCTTCATGGTCCAATGCTCCAGTTAAGCTTCAGAAGCTTAAGATTATAACTTTGAATGATTCTATTTGCTTGGATAATATCAGCTTGTGGAGCCCATTTTAACACACTGATGACAAGAGTTTAACACAAATTTGTTTTAATTACCTAATACACACAGTTAATCAGCGTAAACCTCACACTCACCTGACTTACCAGTTCAGTAATCTAAATATTCTGTTTAATTTTATTTATGTCATAAAAAATCACAACAACCTCACCTCAAAGCACTTAATATCGTAAGGTAAAGACCCTACAATAATGCAGAGAAAACCCCAACAATTAGACAATCCCCCAGGAGCAAAAGTTGGCAACAGTAGGAAGGAAAAAGTCCGTTTTAAACGAAAGAAATCTCAGACAGAACAAGGCTCAGGGAGGGGCAGACATCTCCGTCGACAGGTTGGGGGTCAGGGCAGGAAGACGGGACATTAGTGACACTGTGGAAGAGAGGCAGAGATTAATATCGATATAACTCCAAGTTTTTTTTTGTTTTGTTTTGTTGTTTTGTTTTGCTTTTTTTAGAAAACCTCGGCCTGTTTCTCAGCTGGTTGCACAGCAAGTAAATCAGCAGTTTTCCCCACCAACACATCCCAAAAAGGAGAAGAAAGAAAAATCAGAGAAAGACAAAAGTGATAAAGAACCTACACTGAAAAAGAAGGGCTATAAAAAGATGAGGTAAAGAATTTGTTTTCCAAAGAAATCAATGAATGGGTCACTCTATTTAGTAATCCTTGATTTATTTTCTTTTTTGCTTTTGCTTTTCTTTTGCTACTGAAATGGGTTTTTTTTTTTACCTTTAAGCTGTTCTTAGACCCCATTTGTTTTGGGTTCCTTCAACAGGCCCAGGTTAAAAAACATAGACAGGAGCAGCGCCCAGCATCTGGAGGTCACAGTTGGAGACTTGACTGTAATAATCACAGACTTTAAGGAGAAAGCCAAACCCACGTCCACTTCAGTAACCGCTCCCTCAGCAGACCAACACAATCAGAGCGGCTCAAGCTCTGACAATACTGAACGCGGCGTCTCCAGATGTTCTTCGCCCCGTGGGGAAAGCTCGTCAGTTAATGGAGAGACTCACTAACGTCCGCAGCCCTGGTCAGCACAACCCATCATCCTGCACTCTCAACAACCTCAACCGGAGATTAAACTTCAAAATGCACATTATTTTAATAATACTATAAATGCCACTCTGATAGCATTCACTTATTTTTTTCCCCACTGCCTTCCAATAATAAAACAATTCAGGAGTCAAGATGTAAGATGTCTGCTTGGTTCAAAGACCTGTTGCAGCAAAATCTATCATGATGAACTGAGAAAAAGGAACCGTAGCATTAAATCCTGGACGTCAGAGGAACTGCACCACGTGCTGTGGCAACTTGCGTTTAACACCTCAGTGTCACACAAGCATCGCTTTCAGTTTGTCGTTGCAGCACAGATTAAATGATGCATTGTGGAAGAAATGTGTCTTCATCTCAGAATTGTAGCTCATCCTCTGAAAATTGTTGTGTTTTTGCACTTAATGTCAACCTTTGTTGATGAGAATGTTTCGGGGGTTTTTTGTTGTTGTTTTTCTTTTTTTAAAAGCATTATCATTTTACCATTATCATAAATCATAACACTGTTGGTTTTTCTGGCCTTATCCACCTCTCATGTCTCTTTTTTTATGCCGTTGAATGCAATAACTGTTTACTGTGTAACTTTTTAGTACAAATATTGACGAGCTATTCTCGGTATGCTTCTCCTTCACTTGGTAGAGTTGAGCACGATCTAATCTATAGAATGGTTTATATTGTAAAATGATGTTGAATAAAGTAAGTTGTAGATATCTGGCTATTTTTGTTTTTAATGATCAAGAAGAACTGTTAAATAAATATCTGCAGTTACTGAACACAAATGCATTTTTGAGTTTCTTTCATAATTCCACCTGTTTATTTACACTCGCATTTCTCCCCGCTCTTCAGAGAAGTATTGCACATTTGACACTGATATAAAATATGGTGCATTAATACATTAAATACTGCTTATACACCAGTAACTATAAGAGATTAAAATAGTGCTTATCCCATATGTACCACCACTTCATAAAGGGGACTATTTTGTCTAAGATTTTAAGTTTAAAACGTCATTATTCATGTGTTCAGTTGGTGCTTTGAGGGTTCCTAGAATTTAGTTCAAGAAGGGATGATACTGATTGTGCAATCGCTTTTTTTTTAATGTGTGCTGTAATTGTGAATGATTCCTCCACCTCTGTTCCTGTGCCACTTACTACTGTGATCTGTGACACAGTGTGGGTAGATGGCTGATAAGACAAAACACGTGTAACAGAAGTGGGTGGGGCTGAAACTGTAAACACCAACTGTGCCTGTCTGCCTACTTTGTGACTTATTGAGATAAAGTAGTTAGCTGGTGATAAGTCGTATGATAGCTAGCTAAGCGTAACATGAAAATGTTTCTTTAGCCCATAAAATCTGAAGCGCAAGATGCGATGCTATCTTCACACATTTCTCCTGTGCATGATCTTCGTTTTCTTTTCTTTTTTGTATGTGTTCAATCAGCTAGCCTCCACCTTGGAGGACAGAGACGGGTGGAGAGTAAAAGAACACGGAATACCCGGCAGGAAAAGTCATGACACCGGGCACCTTCTCAGGAAAAGGCCTGGCCTGGAAGGCCTCCGAGACCGCGAAGAAGGGCTTGACAGGTAGCTTAGCTAGCTGTGTCAACCAATTTTACACTAAAACTACAAATATGAGTAGAAGTTAGCTTTACCTGTTTACTATAGCTTCATTTGCACCATTAGCATATCGCTGCTTCAGCTAGCGTGTACGAGCCGATACATGTGTCGTAAAACCTAGTTTACGTTAGCCAGCTACCAAACAAATAGTAATTTGATGTATTTTGGATAAGCTAAAAATGTTCAGTGTTTTAGTTGTGCTGTTTTTCACCACATAATCTGAAAAAAACCATTAGCTACCACCTGTTAGCTTGCTAGATATTCGATCAGCTTAAGGTTAGCTTTAGGCTGGATTTAAAGGACCGCCACATGTTAAACAAATCTTAATGGTAATCGTAAAACAGTACGGATGTCCGAGAGAGAAATTTGATTCTGAGGATCCAAAAGATGATGTTTCTATTCTGTCAGGTGTAAGTCACTGTCAGTTTCTTACTGGAATCCATATTGGAGACTGCCTGCTGATGTTTGTGGAGTGAACTGCTTATTGGAATCATCTTTTAGGTATGCCTGATTTTGTGAAACTATGAATGATACACATTGCAATAATCAACTGCCTCCGCCTTTACACTTTTCACCTACTTCCTAGGTCCACAGTTCAGAGTACATGCTTGACAACTGCTGCATCCACAGTGTTCTGTGTGACTGTTTTTGAGTTTTTGCATTCTGCGTACAAGCATTGCATTAAACCATTAAATCTTTCATTTTATTTATAATAAAAGGAGGTTTTTCGTGGTATAATTTAATCAATGCTGGAAACAACCACTGCAAATTTGAGGTCTGAATAAAATTGAAAGTTTTGCTTATTGTATTTATGTATATGCGTTTTCCATACAGTATACATTTCTGTGTATACATGGAAACGATTGAACATGACAGGCTACATTCATTATTTCCAAACGTGAAAGCAGAAAATTCACAGGAAGCACTTGAAGGCAGCAAAAAGTATGAATGATTGTTCTCTTCTGCGTCCCTCTGTTAAATCTCATGACAGTTCCAACCCTACAGGGCTGAGTGCCAGTCAGCTGAGACTCACTTTGTTTTCTTTTGCACATGCCAGTGTATCCATTCTGATGCAAAAATAAACACCTTAATTTTTTTCCTTCTTCTACCTCTCTCTTGGCTCTTAGTGAGCGGTCAAGCTCTGCAGTGAAGGCAGAAAGCAGGGATGAGAGGAGTCACCTGGCTGTTGTGGCCTGTGGCCCCAGGCTAGAGGAAACAGTCACCATGTTGAAGTCTGCTGTTCTCTTCAGCAAAAAGCCTCTGCACTTTTACATCTTTGCTGAGGATGAACTTCACAAGAGTTTCAGAAACACTGTAAGCATGTGTTTTTTTTATTTGCCATGTTTCTCAGCCGTAGCCCAACTGTTCCTTTGCAGTTTTTTATTCATATCGCGCCACTTCACAACAATGGCCATCTCAGGCCCCTTTACAGTACAGAGAAATCTTTTAATTTTGTTTGAGAAAACACTTGGAAACCAGCAAGTAAAAAACAAACAAAAAGGATTAGCGTTACTAAATGCATCTTGAAAGGTAACCTAGCAGCCTGGGCCTTTAGAAGCATACCTGAGGAATGATTCAGAGTCACCTTAGCGAGCTATGACAATACAAGGCTCAACAGACCTATGGCTTTTTGGCAGCCTAGCTACAGTGCTATGAAGAAACCTGAGATTGGTCTTGTTTTCCTGTGGAAATACCAGCTTTCCAGCTTTTGTCACTTTCTGTTCCAGTTTTCAAGGTGTCTGCTTTAAAATACACATTTTCAAATTGTATCAAGGAGCTAGTCTTCTCTGATTCATTGTTTCCAGAGGAGAAACAGCATTAAGTGTCCAGTTATGACTAATTAAGGAAGAAAGTAAAGTCTTTACCCAGTTTTTGGTGCTTTTTGTTCTAAAGACAAAGATGCATAATTTATGAAAGAGCTCAAAAAGAGACGCAATTAAACATTAGTGCTTTTCTGTTGTTGTTTTTTTTTGAAGCTGGAATCGTGGCCTCGGAGAGTTCGGGCAAGGTTTAATTCCACTATCTACCCTATCACTTTTCCCAAGGAGAATGCAAGAGAATGGAAGAAACTCTTCAAACCTTGTGCCTCTCAGAGGCTTTTTCTGCCAGTAGGTATCGTTTTACATTCAGATAGCTTAATACAGTAAAGCTTTTTCAGAATATACTAATGTTTTTTTTCAATATGTCTTTTACAGCTGATTCTGAAAGAGGTAGACTCCTTGCTTTATGTAGATACAGATATTATTTTTCTGCAGCCAGTAGAAGACATGTGGGCTCTGCTTTCTCACTTCAATTCAAGCCAATTAGCTGCCATGGCTCCAGAACACGAGGAACCACGTATCGGCTGGTACAATCGTTTTGCCCGCCACCCTTACTACGGCAAGACGGGCATCAACTCAGGGGTCATGCTCATGAACATGACACGCCTCAGGGAAAAAATTTTCAAGGTAAAGATAAATCTGTTGCTTATTAACCAGTATCAGCCTAATGGTTATACCGCATTATGTCATGATATATGTAAAAGTGTATCAGCTATTAAAAAGGGTTTGTTCATCATATACATTTATGCCCTTTAATATGCAATATCTAAGTACTCTGTTTTTAAAACAAGGACTACATTAGGTGTGTTTTTCTCAATTCCATGTTAATTTTGCATTTTGACTGAAATCTCTAGAGATGTCAAATGTTCTTAAATCCTGTTCTGCACTACCAAAATTGACCAGCTGAGGTCACTCTTGTAATTCAATGCTAAAGCTTCCTAGCGAGCTCGCTGAAAGACAGTCCCTTCCCTTTGAGTGGATGGGAAGTGTTCACCAAATGATTGATTGGCTGAAATTGCACGTTTATGGTTTCTTGAATCAAAGGGACGTTTTGTCCTTCCAGAATGACATGACAACAGTTGCACTAAAGTGGGAGGAAATGTTGATGCCCCTTCTCCAGAAGTATAAACTCAACATCACCTGGGGTGACCAGGACCTTCTTAATATCATATTCCACCATAACCCAGGTTAGTGCAACCACATACATGGCGTTATTGTGTGTCATGATAGTTAAGTCAGACCAGCAGACAAAGATGAACTAAAAAAGTTTCTTCTTTTGGATGTTTACTGTCAAATACATATTTCAGGGATTTTAATGGTTTTCTTTTGAATCTTTGTCAACCCACTCATCTTGCTGTGTTACAGAAAGCTTGTATGTGTTTCCCTGCCAGTGGAACTACCGTCCAGACCACTGTATCTATGGCAGCAACTGTCAACAGGCTGAACAAGAAGGTGTCTTTATTCTCCATGGTAACAGAGGAGTTTATCATGACGACAAACAGCCAGCATTTCGAGCTGTCTATGAAGCAATTCAAAAGGTACGGGCATCTTCACAGAAGTCTACCTTACTTTACAGGGGGAAAAAATATTCAAGTGTCCTTCCTTCTTACCGAAAACTCTGTTCAGTGAAGTATACGAGACACAGCGTGCAAAAAAGTCAGCCAACGACGCAGATTGAGAATCCAAGCTGTACTAAAGTAGCTAAGAAATCCTGCTACAAAGAACAGCTGGACTTATTGTCAGTGTTTCAGTGGTTCACAGTTTGCAAATATCCCTCAGAACTATGTCAAGAAATGTAATTTACTGAACAGTTTCTGAAGCATGGACTCCAAATAAACAGCAAATATTTTGCTCCAAGTCCTCATCAAGGAAACCTCTCGGCTGTGAGGGTAAACCCCCTGCTCGGGACAGCCGCACACGCCTGGGGGTGGGACCTGGCAGTCAGCCAGTGAATTTTGCCCCCTCACTGATGCTGCCGACTCTTCCGTCTTTGGCCTGGGGCGATAACGTTTTGTGGATTGTGATCGATCAGTGGTTTCTTGTAAACCTAATGGGGTTTTTATCGCAAGTTTAATCATTTTTAAACATGTTACAAGTGTCTGTTTATTTCTTTGAATCTTTAAACTGCAATAATTCAAAGAACAGACACAGTTTGAATTCATAGAAAATAAACAGATTATGAAGTTATTTTTTTTGCATGTTAATCTAGAAGTTTTAAAATTTAAGAAAAAAATCAAAAATGAAAATTATATCTGAAGGTATTGAAACATATTTATTCTTCCAAAAGTTTATAACACATTCTTGAAATAACTGACTGGAAAAAAGTTATAAGATATTTAATATTTCATGGGACATGTTATTCTTGTGAGAAATTGCTCTTTAGAGGGCAGTTGTGTAGGAAGACCAGATTATTTTGGAGAAACATTTGCTAGTTATTACATTATCAATAAGCACTCCAGGTCAGTGCTTTTCTCTTATAGATGCTTCCATCCACGAGTGCTTAATCAATAGCCTGTTAAACATTTCCTTCATCCTGTCTTTGTTCTTCCAAACCAGGCGTGTCGGCTCCGTCCAGTTTTAGTCAGTGAAACGGTTGCTTGGTATCCTGTTAACTGCAAGGTTAAAAATTCAAGCCAAAGTTGTTGCATCTCAACATTTAAGGCATTTATTCAAACATTTCCACATGCATTTTAGACACAGTCAAAGAGGTCATTTCACTTAGATTTAATACCACTGTGAACACTAAATGCATGACAAATCTATGCAAAGCTGAATTTATTTAACTACTATTGAATATGGCTGCTTTCCAGAAAAAGGCTTTATGTTACTTTGTCCACAAATTGGGTGAAAGGACTGAAACCAGTAATCCATATGGTTGTCTCTCAATATTTTCCACTTTGTTAAGACTGACTGTATATTTAAATACAGGTCACAAACATATATTTCAGTGTAGTGAAGATTTACAGCTCCTCTGACTATGTCGTCTTTGTTTTTTTATGTAATGGAAGACTCATGTCACAGAGTGTGATTTTTGTTAGGCACTGATGACACCAACGGTATACACCAATCAGGCTTTAACACTGTGAGCACTGAGAGGTGAAGTGAATGACACTAACCATTTCTTTCAAGCCAGCAGAGGCAGTGTGATGGCTCTGTGCAGCGTTCTGCTGGGAAACCTTGGGTCCTGCCATCCAAGTTGCTGTTACTTTGACAATACCACCTACTTAAGCAATACTGCAGAGATTGTAAGCTCGTCATGGAAATGGCATTTCCTGGTGGCTGTGTCGTCTTTCAGCAGGATAATGCGCCCTGCCACAAGGCAAAAATGGTTCAGGAATAGTTTGAGTGGCGTAACGAGTTTTAGGTGTTGACCTGGCCTCCAGAACTCAATCCATTCGAGCATCTGTGGGATGTACTGGACAAACAAGTCTGATCCATAGAGGACGCACCTTTTAAAGGATGTGTTGCTAACATCTTGGTGCTAGATACCACAGCACACCTTCAGGGGTCAAGTGGAGTCCATGTCTCGATAGGTCTGGCCTGTTTCTGGCAGCAAAAGGGAGACCAACACAATGTAGGAAGGTGGTCATAATGTTATGCCTAATCAGTGTATGTTAGTAGGATCAGTCTGCTGTTGTTGTTGTTTTTTTTGGGGGGGGGGAGTGGGGGTTGGTGTTTTGATAGAATGTAAATAACATAGGTGTGATTTTTTTTTTACCTGTTTGGAACAACTGGCTGGTCTGGTTTTGATTCAACATAGCATCTTTAAGTTTGGAAGACACAGGACGCCACCTGGAAATAAAGACGGAACAAAAAAGCATCTGGAAACTTGAAATGTGTTTAAGCTTATAGACCTTGAAAGGCTAAAATGCAGTACTTGCATCATAAGTGAGCAAGCAGATCAGCCTGAGAGCTCTTTCACCGTTTTGCTGGCAGCTCCCCTGCGATCTGCTCATTTTGATTTCAGCTTACCGGTCAACATGCAGGCAGCAATTGGGGGGAGCAAGGGAAGCTTCATTAGCTGGTCTCCATCCATTACCGCCACAGGGCCGAGCCAGGCCACTATCAGTGCGGGCAATGTTCTCAGCCATTAAGAAAACGAGCAGGCTTCATTATGGGGGCACTCGGTCCTCGTGCCTCCATCAGTCTCTCAGACAGCACAGAAACACATACAGAACATACCATATCCACATGGTTTTAGGAGGCAGAGAAGTGCTGCAGATTCTCATTAGTAAGCAAAAAGTTGAGAAGATGTTTCTAAGATAAAGGGCCGTGTTTCACAGCCGCTGTATTGGAAGAGAGATCTGAAGATCTTTTAAAAATGATTCTCCTTTTGTTTTTATCTTTAGCTGTTTTGCTCAAGTTTTCTTTTCTTTTTTATCAGAGCGTTCAGTTGCTTCAGCTCCACAGTTCCTCCCACTTTGTTCCCACTCCAGTCTTTTGAGGCTATCATCCCAAAGCTCGGCGCAGGCAATTCTCGAACAAACTCTAATTTCGATCCAACCGAGACCCCCTTAGTCAGCCCAGTTCCCAAGGCAGGCTCTCTCTCAGCCAGCAGAGGAGCTTGCAATAAAGGGCACTACCATTACCCAGCCAAGCCCACAGAAGAGTTGTAAAATTTTTAGTGCTGATGCTAGTTTGAGACATCATGATGGCTGTGTGGACAACGCACCCGCCACATCCACATAAAAATCAATAGGAGGCTGTTAATGGTATTTTATTGCCTTCTGCACTATATGAAAGATAATAAAGAAAGTGCGCTTTGAGTAACGTAATACTTTGCCAAACTCGAGTCAAATAAGACGTTGTAAAAAAGTGATTTCCCTTATTTACTCGAGCAGTAAAAGATTGGTGCACCTCAATATAAAAGTGAAAGGCGCACATCCTTATTTGCATACTGTACGTGACAAAAGCCTTGGCTGCCAATATTCATTCACCGAGGAGCCTGAAAGTTTCTTTTTTTTCTCCCCCCCTTTTGCTGTTTACTTGGCGATACAAAAGCGCACAATAATGAAGCATATTTGGAATGCAGCAGCTGTAGTTTTCCCCGACACTGTCACGTCTTATTAAGCCCATTTGCGAATAGTTGGGGTAATAGATATTCATCACTCGAACACACTCTGAATTGACAGATACGAATCAAAAACAGAATGTTATTTTGTCTGGAAGTGACGGTGATAAATGTGGCACTTAATTCATGTGAGATGAATGTAGTTGTCATTGTGGGGGGGTTTTCGGGGTTTTTTTAAGCTGTCAAAGGAAACAACAGGTGTTAAAAACAAACATTTGTGCTGTTTGTATTTATTTATTTATTTTAAATGAATTCTTTTGAGTAATGTCAGGAGAATGAGAAGAGCTGTGTTTTAAGTGGGTGCAGCGGCCAAAAACGACAACGTAGGCGTGGAAAGAATGCAATTAAAATGCAATCTTTATTGTTTGATGTCTGAAATGAGAACTAGGAAACCTGAGCATGTTTATTTTTCATCCTAGTACCGATTTGGCGACAACTTGGAGACCTCGCTGCTTCGACCGCTGGAGACGTCCCTGCAGACAACCACCCACACCTACTGCGGCAGAGCCAGTCACTTGCTTACAAAGAGGTTAAAACAGAGCATCATGTCTGTTCAACAGGACGCCACACAGAGAAGATGATGGGGGTCAGCAGGCGTAATGTCAAAGAAACGGTGCCTAACGTCTCTTAGGTGAGACTAGTTCTTCTTTTGGTGATAGTGAGCTGGACCACAAACGGACTCGGGTTAACACTGAGTCGTCATTTGTTTACAAACCGCCTAGCAAGACACTGGGAATGGAGAAGGGTAACCTGTTTTGAGATTGTATTTATTTTATTTAGTCATTTTATTCTAAAGCTAGTGTTGGTGCATATCCATCAAATGAACACAATGGGCTGTTAAATGTGGTATAACTGTAGTGGACAGTGCACTGATGCCACTTTGCCCTGCAGAGATTTTTGGACTTCATGACCGAAAAGAAAAAATGTTTTCTGTATGTCAGACAAACAGTTTGTATTTTTGTTTTATTTTGGCACAGAAGCTACAATCACTTTTCATTTCCGTAGTGATTTTTATGAACAAAAAAGACTTATCAAGAGTATTTTATTAGATTTTTATATTCATTTCCACTCCAGTTTATTTCACAGAAAAGCGATGCTGTCATTTTCAGGTACTATTTTCAGCTACTGTAGATGAGAATGTTCTTTGGAGGAAAGCACTCATTGAGAATATTTTAAACATATAAAATTTCATCAGTATTTATTTTTGTTGGACAGAACTTTTGATGTCTGTCTTAAGATTTTAACAGGGGTCTGTCATTTCATGTACTTTGATATGGGCGTTTTCAATACGTCATGTACTGTATATTGTCACAGCATATCTTTCTTTTCATTAACTTTACAAGTAACGACACATTGTCCTATTACCGGTACAATATATGGGATTGTTGTTTTTGATTAAACCAGCTGGCATGAATGTGTATTTAAAAAAAACAAAAACAAACAAGCGCACAGCTGATTTAAGAAATCAATGATTGTAACAGATGTTTGAACATTTCACTCCAAAACTGGAGTAAATATTTTAAATGCATCTCATTTGTATGCTAAATAAATGTTTTATAAATAACACCTTAATGGTGCCCCATTTTATTTTGGCATATATAACCGAAACACTACAGTACTCATACACACATTACTCATAGGAACCTAACAATCCAGTGGCCCCCGTTGAGCAAGCACTTGGTGACCATGGTGAGGGGAAAAAACACTCCCTTTTATCAGGAAGAACCCCGTCGCAGGACCAGGCTCGGGGAGTGTGGCCATCTGCTTTTACTGTTTGGGCTAAGAGGAAGGAGAAAAGAAGAACCTAGAGAGAGGACAAAGTCTTTGGAGTATCTGTGCTTGCAGCGGAATTCAATTGAAAATGCCATAACATTTTCAGTGTGACAGAGATTAATGGTGTGCAATTTTAATTTGAAAGAGCCTACTGTGGATTTAAAAGTGCACAGTATACCGAGAACTGCGTTAAGTATTGCAGCGAAATCTTTTTGTTTTTTTAATATGACAAGCTAATTCAGGTGTAAGTACATGACTGTGCAAAAGACTTGAGCCACAAGTTAGGAGGACATTGGCTGCTTTTTCACTCATTTTCAGTCCAGACCTCATATCTGATCATTTTCAGATGCAATGCAATTTAATGCAATGTATTTATTAATCCACTAAACATTGACCTATGAATCATTCAAGCATGGAAAAAAGGCACTTAAACCAAAGGATGAGGCACTGTTGTGTCTACAGAAAACAGACAACATAGCAAAGTAGCCGACTGTTGCCAAACCACAGAATTTGTTCAGATTATTTTAGCTGAATCACTGAAAAAGCTAAGGATAACACAGTCTGACAACCACAAAATTGTTTTGTTTGTTTTGTTTTTTTATCGCCACTAAGATGATTCCTGAAGATCTAAAAACCGAAAACCCTGCAAATCACAGCATGGTGCGCAGTGTGTCCTAAATAACTTATGAAAACTGGACAAATGGAGGACAAAAAAAATGGCAGGCATATGCCAAATTATAACTGGGTTGAAAACAACAGGTCTTATGGAGGGATGTAGCTAAATGTCACATTTTTGGTTCAACTCAGTATCCTCAGATTAAGCGAGAAGTACAACAACGTGTCTATCATCATCTGTAAAACACAGTGGAGGCTCTGTCGTGTTTTGGGGCTACATTTCAACCTGTGGTGTTTGTTGGGGATTTTGTCAAAATCAATGAAATTATGAATGGAGAAACATAACATGCATTTCCATTTGAAAAGCAACTGGTTGACTTTTCAGCACGACAATCATCCCAAATGCACTGCCAGTCAGGAAAACAATATCTGGATAGAAACTAGGTGAGAACACTATCAGTCATGGATTGGCCTCTCCAGAACCCCAACATCACTGAAACTGTGGGATCATCAGAACTGAATAAAAGAAAGCCAACATCCAAAGAAGAGCTTTGAAAAAGCCTGAAGAATTATTCCTGAAGAATATGGAAGAAATGACAAGAAAGTTTACCTAAGACAGTTCTATGTTAAAGAACAAAGGTGCTCATACCAAACATTGATTTTAGAACTATAGTATAAAAACTCTGTTTTGCCGAATATACTGTATTTCCATCTGATAGATCAGTGTATCAATGGATCCATTTCCCCTTTTTCCTAGAAATGTATATAAAGAAATCAAGGGTGGCTCAAGACTTTTGCACAGTACTATATGTTCGTGGCAACTTGACATCCCAAAGGTTTCATTTAAAAGATAAAGCTTTTCACTTTCATGCATTTTATTTTATATTCCTTATTCAAAGTCTGTTGCATCAGCCATCATAACCACTTTGTATAAACTGTACTTGTTGCCCACTCACTCCACACAGAAACTGAGCCGTGTCCTAGAAGGCAGCAGCAAACTGAAAATAATGAATCAATGTGTGAATGTGAAGACTTCAGAAAGTGTTGTTAGAGGCCAAAAAGGAGCTGATGTGTCTGGGTCAGTAGCCCCTGGCTCTTCATTTCACAGGCAGATTGACAGACGTGCACGGAATAGGCAATAGGTCTGTGTGATGAATTTAAAGTGGTCTCTTTGCCAAGAAGCGGTGAGATATATCCATTTTCTTCTGAAGTGCGCACTGAGCGGGCAAACGTTTTCTGTGTTTAAGGAAAGAATCATCCGTTCACAAGTTTCATCAGTTAACTCTAAAGCTCAATGTCAGGATGTGAAGCTAGCTGGAACCATCAACAGATTTGCATATGGACCGATCAATGGATGTGTTTCACTGAAAACTCGCAAAGTTTATCGGTTTTGTTTATTTCTTTGGGAAACTCATAATTGGTAGATCACTCATAACTTACTTACTCGTGGTGGATTAAAAGCCTAAAGCCTATAAATTGATTATTTATATTTTCAATATAATACGAACACAAATCACTCTTAACATTACTGAGTTTGCTTTTTCAAGTGGATGAAAGTATATATTGCACTTGGGCCTGCAAAAGAAAAGAAAACTGAAATTCTCCAAAATCCATTTCTTTCATGAAGTGATTATACATTCGCAGAATATTTGATATTAAATACCCCGAAGTGCACCTATTAGTGAGATGGATTACAACTTCAAAAGGCAAAGTGTGATCAGTTTTTAGTAGGAAAGGCTAATGCTGCTACAGCCTGGTTGCACTCCCCCTGAGTATAATGGTGATTGAGAATGGCCTCATTCTGTTTTGGTCTAACAGGAACTGCCAATGGATTATTCATGTTATTGCTTGGAACACTTGGCCCCCGTGATGTTCGATAGCGATTTAAAGCCCGGGCATAAATTAAAACAGTCAGGGGCAAACTGGATCAACACATAGCAAAAAGGTTTATAAAATAAGCGAGTTTCAAGAAGACAGTTTTTGTGCTAAGATAATTACACCTGCTGTTGATACAGTTTATACAGCATTCCCCACTCCCAGAACTACAATTCAATGAAATAGTCATTTAAATGTAGCTGCCAATGATGCCACTTCTACACATGCTTGTGTTATAATACTTAAAGGGTGCTTAAAGCAATGTAGAAATAAAACTGAAGATTATCTGGTGGATAAGCTACACGTAGAGATGTAGCCTTACACTGACAGCCACCTTTCTCTGCAGTGGTTGAGTCCCAGGCATCGTCGCCTTTACTGTTTTAGTCATTGAATGCGTTAACAGTAACAAAATGGTATTAAATGAGTGTATGGGTAGGCACTATCTGGTTAAAATAAAAAGACATTGAATAGACATGTTTAACATAACATCATAACATTTTCTTCTTCACATTATAATTATAATATATTTTTCAATGTTTTAAACTGTTTATAAAACAAATCTATATATCTATTAAAAAAATCTCATTGTTAAAGTTTAGACTCTCCAGTCGGTGCTCATGGAAGGACCCTTTGCCTGTGTCTGAACTGTCATCTTCAGGCCTCTCTACAGATATACTATGGGGGTCCTTGTTGGGGTTCTGGCTTAGCTACTCATGTATAAACAGAAAATTGACCTGCAGCTATTCCAGCACTGCTGAGACTGCATGTTTTAGTTTGCAGTCATGCTGAAAGATGAACTGTTGCGTAGTGTGGAGCGGCGTCCTCACTGCCCTTTCCCCATTAGCCAGGTGATGATCCCTGAAACTGTATTCACAAAATACAGTGTTCAATTTTCTGTCTTAGATTTGAGAATTTTTACTATCACAACCAAGACTGATCAGGTGCTGCTTAGGTAGTTCTGGTAGGTTCTCCCATCTCTGGAGTAGACTTCTGAAGAAGTTAGAGAGGCAGTTTGGTCCTCGGTCACTTCACTGACTATGCGCCTTGCTTGATTATTCATTTCCAAACTTTGGGAAGAGTGCTGGCAGTTGGAAACTTATTCCATTTCAGAATTAGGTCACTTTGCTCGTTTCTTTTGACCCGTATCATGATCTATGCATGGGTGCAGTTTTATACTGGAGGTCTACAGAGAGTTACTTGGCTTGGTTTTTGTCTTGGACTTGTTTAATGTATGACCTTATGGACTGAAGTGTGTCCAATCAGTTCACTTTGGCACACACTAGGAGAAACCAGTGCAGCTCCTCACAAGGCTTAAGGATAATTAAGACACATTTCAGTGTACCACAGTGATGAGTCTTAATGCTTTCAAAAAGGACAGATTTCTGGGGGGTTTTTCCATATTAAATGTTCACACAAAAATGTGAACAAATATGTAGAATGCATGAAAGTAAGGGGCTATAAACACATCATGAATCCACTGTACAGTATAGATTTGTTATAAATATTAGCATCAAACTTCTTGCAACGACTGCTGAGGCTCTCATAGCAATGAAGGTTGCATATTAAGGGGATTTTTAAGGAATGGCTGTTCTTCATTGGCTGCTAGTTACAGGACAGCACTTCAGTGAATATAAGGATCCAGTTAGTCAAGAGAAGAACTTGAGAGTCATTCATGTATTTTGTGAGTTTGTTAAAGTGAACAAAGTGACCTATCAGAGCAAGAATGAGAAGTTTATCACAGCTGAATGGATCGGGTAGAAAATCTGTTTCTTCCCCATGCATACATCTCCCTTGCTCCCTACCCTTCCTGCTGCAATAGGATATCTTTTAACGAGCGAACATTTTGATCAATAATACATTTGCCTGCACTGCTGAGACAGGTATAATTGTGCCAGTATGTCAGGGTTTAAAACAATTAGTGTAATTTACCATTGAGCATTAGCTATGCATGGATCCTTCAGTATCACGCTGAGAAGTAAATTTGCCACTGTAAGCAGAACAAGATGAGAAATACGCATATGCAAATACAACGAAATTGCTAGTTCAGTGCCTCCAGTCAGAAGTATGGATATCACCTTGTCATGAAATGAAGTTCTGTTTATGACAAGGTATGGCTTGGATGCTGACTAAGTCTTCCTGCGCGCTTCATTAGGCATAAAGTGACTTTTGTGAGTATTGATAAACGGAACTATGATGTTCGTTTAAGCTGTGGCATTATGACATACATTTAGCACGGTGTCCACCATCACAGGTTAGCGTGTTAGTATGTTAAGTTCTGGCAAATAATGGAGATGTACTTCATTCATTTTGTTAACTTAAGTTAGTCTTAACGAGTGTCATGTTCTTCAAAATAGCTTGCATCACATAAGTCAGTATGTACTTTCAGGACACCATAAATGTTCACACACGTTTATGCTAATCTGTAGAGTGGTTGTTAAGCTAGACAGGCGTCGCTGCTCCGAGCCCATGAATTAGCAAGCAAAAGATTATGCCTAGATTAACCTCTCTAAGCTAATCTCAGTCTTCTAAATTCCTTCAATCCATTCCTTACTGAAAATAAGGTTATCTGCGTGGATCAATGTTTAGACAAATAATCAATACCACCAGCTACCCAGGCTCACATTTAGGAGCCATAAACAACACTTGAACAAAGACCCCAAAAGGGCTGTCACCGTCATATGCAAGATAGCAGCACATGTTTTATAGATGCTCAACATTCAAATACACAACAATAAGGGTGTTATTGTTATTCAGTCTCACTCCTATATTGTTCTTTAATGGCCAGGTTGTAGTAAATGTCATTGAGATTGAGCAGTCAAAGTGCACAACTAATATCGTCCATATTACTACCCATAAAAGAGGATATCAATCACTCGGGCTGACCTTTTCCCTGATAAAATGTCTCATCAATGAGCTACATCCTGCTGCCTGAGGGCTAAAGGACTATCGGCTAAAATCAATGCCACGCCAAGAATGGTTAGCGAACAAAATGCTCCACGATTCAATACTCAGCACTTTCTTGATTGTTGACACTAGTGACAAGCAGCATTAATGAACTGAGTGTTTGATTAACTGAACGACTGACCTAGGGCATCTGGAAGGCCCCTTTCGCGCACCGACACGGCAGCGTCATCTGTGGCTATATTGTACATTGTCTTTGACTTGACCAAATGCCAAGAATGTGCTTCTGCTGGCTGCTTGTATACAAATTAATGTGTCGCTGTCTGTGTGGATATCACTGACCTTCAGGGGACAGTACAAAGTCTTACAGTTCTATATGCTGAAGTTTTACCACCCTCGATCACCATAATGACTTCACTGTCAGTGTCTAGCATTTTCCTTTTTGACCCAAATCCCTATAATTGCTTAATAATTACAGTGTACTGTGCAAACTTTGTTCTAGGAACTTGTTTGTCGAACAGTTGGCTTTTCCCTTCATCTTTTTAGTCCCCTGAGTCCTCAGTCCCCTCCAGTGTAGGTCATTTAATTGTCTTACACATCCACCCCTCCTCCCCTGGCATTTCCTAATGAATCTATCGTTTCTCGGCCCACCCAGAGAGGTTGCCTTCATTGACTATCGGAGCAACTCGACCTGTGTGTGGAACCTTTAATTGTTTTTCCCAGAGTCTGACAGCAGGCGACACATGATGGATTTGCCAGAACACTTATCTCTGACATGAAAAAGGACAGTTTATGTATTCCTCAAAAAACATTTGCTATCAAATGAGACCTTCTGCAAAAATCCAGCTCCGTCAGCACAAATCATTTTTTTTGTTTTAATGTGTGCATTTCTTGGCTTGGTTTTACACCAGTGTCTCATTTGAAATTAAAAGTACATTCAAAGGAAATCCCTGCGGCTACCGTTCCTCAAACTCAACAATTTACCACAAATCTCTTTCCACCTCGTGAACAGATGGCTACGATGGAAGTGTTAAATGAGCTGGGCTCTCCAGGAAAAAACGTAGACATGCCCCTCATGTGAAACCTATTACAAAAATCTAATCTCAGAGTAATTTAGCATTATATTTTTTTTGCACTCTAAGGCATTTGTAACAGCGAAGTAGATTGATCAGACACATTACAGCAACAGTGCAATTTACGGTTACCAAGCTGCAAAAGCCATATTGAGCTGTATAGTTTCAGCTAATGAGCAGAGCACAAGTACTCCAAGACAGACATTTTTCAGGCACCGTTATTTATGTTCAAGGGCACTTTGACCACAAAAACACAAAGATGGTTCCTCATCAAAGCTCCTGTAAGTCATTATCATTATTTATGATGCTTGGAGGATTGAAAGGCCTAATTTATCAGTGATATGACTGATAGTAAGTGAAGGTGTATATGATTAAGACATGAAAATTTTACAAAATATTACTCAAGAAAACCACATTCTGACTGAAGCCAGTGTGACTTCTTAATGTGAACTGCACCAAAGCGAATGGTAATTCCTCGCCTCCTCAACGATCGCCTGCATTGTGAGTACTTATATTCAGATCCCATTATCAAAGGCAAATTTGTTGTCCTACACAGTGGCACACAAAAGGAGCTGATATCTGCCAAATAAGTTTAGTGGAGAAAAGTTAAGTGCACTTAGTTCCCATAACCTCAGGATTAAAAAGGACCGAGAGCAACTGCCTTCATTTTGTAAGCTGTCTATCATGAGCAGAGAATAACTAGAATTCAGTTAAAGGAGAAAATCTTTACTGTTACGGGACTGAGAGCGAGTTACTCGTACGTGTCTTAAGATTTGACTTAACTCTGTTTCATTATCTCTGTCCTGAATGCATGGATTTCCTTTTAGCAGTGCCTGGCAGCCATTCAATGTTCCATTGACTCAGTACTTTCTCTATCGAGGTATCCAAGGAAAATCAGTCAAATGCCCTGATGCGCAGTCAATTCTAAAGAGTTATGCCGAGTGAAAAGTTTCCATTTTGATCCCTAGGTGATCACTTCTGCATTAACACTGCATATGTAAAGCATGTTATCAAATTGCATTAAAAGTCTTTAGTTTTACGCTTGTCTTATTCCAAAAATATTGAATGAAGAAATCCACAATCTGTAAATAAAAGTGTGTAGGTAGAATGTCTTTATTTTGTAATAAAGATTAGAGTGATTTTGCAGATGGATTGCATCATTATATAGCACATGAATGACAATTTAATAAGAAGATTAAGCTCTAATCCTGTTTGCGGATCACTGAGGTTTACTGTGTGACATTGGAGGATAATCCAGGAGGCTTCTCAAACAATTATCTTACCAACATACAAATACTGATAAAATAATCCTTTGTGCCATTAATGTGGCTGGAAACGTGAAACAAGGTGTTTTTGTATAAGCTTGTACGTAGGCTAACAATATCAGTCACCACAGCTATAGTTGCCTAATCATACTTCTCTAAGATTGAGAGTGTGAGGACATTATTTGCATCTTAATGACCACTCAGGTTTTTTAAAAATAATAATTTTCCACTCAATCCAAAATAAGAGAGTGTAGAAAATCTTATTTTGGATTTATTATTCTCTTTAAGGTGAATGGCAATTGGACACCAGATAGATGTTTAAAGTCTGCTTAGCAGTCTCTCCCAAAGAGAAGCAGGTGCAACAGTTGCGTTTTGGATGGATGGATGGATAATAAATTTAGCAAGCATCGCAGTTACTCTAAAAAAGTGGTAAAATGGGGCACCTGTT
>VUQG01004432.1:3664-24917 GCA_015106755.1 Etia nguti
TTGCCACAGTTCTTTCTTTCCACAATAGTCCATTACAATGACTGCAGTACTGCTGATGCCATACCAATCTGTCAGTCCTCCTCACACTTAACCTTCTGATAGCTTGTTAGTAAGATCCCATGACACTTTAACTCCCTGACTTAGGGCAGCCCATCTCCCACAACCCAGAGGGAGCACTCCACTGTTTTCCAGCAGAGAACCATGGCCTCAGACTTGGAGGTGCTGACTCTGACGAAGCCAATAGAACAGCATCATCTGCAAAAAGCGGGAATGTTTTTCTAAGGTCCCCAAAACAGACACCCTCCTCATCCGAAACTCCTCTGGTGAAAATAAGCAGTGTGATACTCTAATGATTAGAACACACCGTCTTTTTGGTCTGCCACTCCACAAGCACGATTCAAGATCCCAAGATCCCTCCCAACTATATTAAAGACATGTATCAAGCAAGAGAACCAACAATGCCCAGTGTCTTTAGCATCTCGCGATGAATCTCAATCCAAACCTTGCACCTTGCCACTGGGGAGCTTCTCAACTACTCAGCAACCTCTGCCTCCTCCACAGAGGATATTTTGATTGGGAATTGGAGTTCCTCAAAATGATCTTTCCACAGTCTTTGTCAGCAGCTGTCCTTCCTGACCATACATGTTCTGAATAAAGCCTTTTTTTTTCTTGTGGTACTCACCCAACAGTTTGTCAGAATCTCCTTGAGGTAAGCTGAAAGTACTCCTCCATGGCCTACTCACACAAGTTTTTACTTCTGTTACTGCAGAAACCACAGCCCTTTTGGTCCTTCAATACCCATCTGCTGCTTCAGAAGATCCAAGGGTCAACCAGGCCTAGAAATACTCCTTCTTTACCCTGACTGGTGTAAACCACTAGTATCCAGCATTACATCTCATCGTTAGGTTGCCACCACAACAAGCACCAATAACTTTATGAACACAACCTCTGCTCGCTGGCTCTGCAATGGAGGTCTTAAACATGGAGTGAAAGACCCTATGGAGCCGGGCCTCTGCCAGACACTCCTAAATTATCCCATTTAGGTTTTCCAGGTCTGCCCAGCAGCCTTCACCATCATGTAATCCAGTTCACCATTGCTAGTCGCATTACCCAAGTATCCACGAGACAAGGCCTCAGATGACAGGACTATAAAGTCAATCACTGACCTTTGGCGTAAGGTGCAATGACACCAAGCAACACTTATAAGCAACTTGTGCTTGAACCTGGTGTTTGTTGTGCTTAACACATAAGTCTAATAATAAAGCACCACTCTGATTCAGAACAAACATGCTATTCCTCCCATTCACCCCTCTTAGGTGTCCCTGTAATTGTGCTTGTGAGTGCCAAAGTCTTGCAGAAGAACTGTAGTTGGCAAGATATTCCAGAATATCTTGCCCCAATAACTTTATAAATATATTCCCCAACACCTTTATAAAGATATTCCAGAATATCTTGCCAAGTAGGCAAGATATTCTGAACTGCTGTTGGATGTATAGGCAGAGACAACAGTCAGAACCTTACCTTCCACAACTCAAGACTGTATAAAGGCAACCTCGCTCTCTGAGAAAAACTCCAAATTTGCGGCACACAGAATGTACAAAGTGTCTTGTGAGAATCCCCACACCTACCTGACACCTCTCACCATGGGCTACTCCAGAAAAGTAAAAGAATCAGTATCTTCTCCAGGAATTCTAGTAGCTCTAGAAGCTACTAGAAGAGAGAAGCGAGAACACACACCAAGAATACTTGTTCAATCAGTCAAATTAACTTAACTTTGATCTGCGACAAACGAAAGTGATATCCATGTCTTGTGCTATATGACAGTAACCTTTAATGTTTAAATGTTTAATGTGCAGCTGTCATGTTAGAAATAAAAAGAAAACAGCACTGAGAGTGCACTTAGCTATACAAAGATGAACTTAATAACATTTTTATTTTCCCACTTTGTGCACTAAAACACCAGATTAGGGTGTTTCTGCAGCATTAATTGCATGGCTTTCATCTTACTGCTGGACTTTTTAAGGTCTTTAGAAATTTTAATTCACCAGAACTTAGACTCCCTCCCAAATAATGGAACCTCAAGATTATTGAAGCAGTGTGGAATCATCTTGGCATAGAAACAGAACAAAAGGCAGCCAACATCCTAAGAAGAGCTTTGTATCCTTGGTGGTAAGTTTTGGGTCATTGTCATGCTGGAAGACCCATCTATGACCCATCTTCAGTGTTCTGGCTGAGGGAAGGAGGTTCTCATCCAAGGTTTTACGGTACATTGTCCCATCCATTGGCCCCTCAATGCGGCAAAGTCATCCTGTATTCTTAGCAGAAAAACAGTCCTATAACATAATGTTTCCATTCTGTGCTCTTAAAGATTTCAGTCCATTACAGCATAGTAGTGTGTTACCAATGGTGTTCTTGGTGACTGTGGTCCCAACTGCCTTCAAATCATTAACAAGCCTCTTGCGTGTAACAATGGGCCAATCCCCACCTTTCTCATGATCACTCTCACCCCATGAGCCAAAATCTTGCATGGAGCTCCCAGACTGAGAGCAACTGATGGTCATGTTATATTTCCTCCACTTCCAAGTTATCAAACTGTAGAAATCAACTCAAAAAACTAGCATGCTTTATTACTGGGAAGCATTTATTGGCGTGACACTCATGTACGCTCAGCACCCTGCTCCTCAACTTTTCAGCCAGTCATCAGCACACACACTTCCCCCTGGTCTCCGGCTTCACTGCATATAAAGGGAGAAACCTCATTAGATAGATTACCACCACCTGTACCTCCAGCGTTCTTGGCACTGCCGCTTTGAGCTCACTGCCCCACTCCTCCCCTGCAGCTGAGCCAGGGACCACACCTCTGCCACACACAGCAGCACTCGTCACCATCTCTTTCTGATAACCTTGCAGTCCATTCCAGTCTTGTGTATGTCTACAGTCTTGATCGTGGCACCCTTTGACAGTGCTCAATTCTTCGTGGAAGCCAGAATTCTGGTTGCATTTTATTGAAACAAATATTTATGTCATGCTAATATATGCAAATCAATTAATAACTTTTGTGTGTTTTGTTCATGATTTTTGGTTGCCATTCTGCTATGTGAAAAAGGTACCTATTTCAAGTGATGAACCAGTGCGGTGTCTACATATAACAATTAGCGACGAAAACATTTTAAATTTTATTTTTCAGCACTTGGTTGCTAGCAGCCTGTTGCAAAAACACATAATTTGTTCTCACTTCTTAATTTGAATCTATGACAAAAGCCAAAGATAGTGAAATTTGAAAGGTTCAAGATTTTATTTTTGCATCAACAAGGTGATTTCCAGAGCTATAGATGTGATATTATTTGTCCTTAACGGGTACAAATAAAAAATAAAGAATTGGCAGGTGTAAAAAGGCTATTTGCAGCAGATGAACAGTCACATCTTTAAAAAAACTGGCGGAAAACATCCAGCAAAGACCTGACAGAGGACCTGAGAGATGTATCTTACTCAGTTGATCCATCTACTGTTCACTGAAACTTCATCAGAAATGGTCTCAGTGTAAGGGTAGCTGTCAGAAGCAGTCCTTAAGGAAGGGAAACAGGAAGAAAAGGCAGAGGTATGCCAGATTAGACAGGAACTAGACTGAAAAGCAGTGACAACAGGTCTTATGAAGTAAAGAATCCAAATTTGAAAATTTTTTGTTCAAATGGTCATCATGGAGGGGGCCTAGAGAGTCACAACAGCATTTCTAGCCACTCAGCATTACCACCAGTAGCGGTGACGATCTTGTCAAAATTGAATCATGAGCGCAGAAAAGCGCCATGAAATTTTGAACCACCTTACAATATCACCTGGAAAGCATCCAATTCCCAAGAGTTTTATTTTTCAGCATGATAAAAGTAACAGTAAAAGCATACCTCGATAGAAAAAAAAAAAACTGTTAAACATTAGAACTCAGGAATTAGCCTCACCAGAACTCAGATCTCACCAATACTGAAGCAATGTGGGATCATCTTGACAGAGAACAGACGAAAAGGCACCTAACATCTCAAGAAGAGCTTTGAATGTTCTTCAAGAAGCCTGGAGAACTACACCTGGAGACTACTTAAAGAAATGACAAGAAAGCTTGCCTAAGAGAGTCCAACATATAAAGATATGAAAAGTGGCTCAACAATTTTGCACAGTCCTGTATTTTACTCTATACAAAATGACATGTAAATTTTAAGACATAAGCGGGTATTGGTACTTGATCAATGACTATTATATGTGTGAAGTGAATACAAATGAAATATATATACCTCATTACCTGTAGGCTGCTTGTTAACGCATGCCAAGATTAAAGAAGTAAAACTAAAAGTCGAAGAGATTTATATTAAAGCACTTTAATACACATTTCCTTAATCTTGAGATTTTACAAGTCATTGTGTCTGGAAAATACTACTGATGAAACATTTATTTAGACATATACACTAGATTTTTAATAGTTAAAAAGAAAAAAAAAATCATACCAGAAGAAACAGTCAGACAACAAAATGAAGCCACAGATCATACGTGGTCTTTTAAGGCTCAAGCTCATGTAAATGCTTTTCTATGAGTCAGACTGTGTAGAAAACATTCAGGCACTGACTGCAAAGACATTGCTTCTTTCCAACCAAGTCCTCTCTGTACTGGAGAGCTACAGAGTAGCGAGTCAGTGATCATAGAGCTCCTTCATTTCCTTAAGGACCTTTATGCTCTCGCTGTATCTTAATTGATTCTTGTTGGAGCACTCCTTCCATCTATGGAAAAAAAAGAAAAGAAAAAAAAAAGTTCAATTGTGCACCTTTCACCTTTTCATTGAAATAAACTGAAATTATTTTCCTTATTAAAAAGGTTTTAAAAACTTTGATACATGATGCTTGTTACATGACATTATCTGATTTTGAAAATTTCTAACTCAAAATTCATACACACAATTTTCATCCAGCAATAAAAATACTAGGAGGAGGAATGGTGTAGTTCAGAGGTGGGCTAAAAGTTCGATTCTTATGAGACAGCCTTTTGAAGTAATTTTCCCAAAACTGGTCAACTGTGATCGCTCCTTTTGTCCAGCTGTTTCCAAATGAAACAGGCATATGCTAAATTTTAGTGTTTAGTCTTCCTTCTTAAATACAATAAAGTTATTAAACAGCAGGTGGCACTCATTGAGGATCAAACTTTGCAAAGTTATATTGTGGGTCACGTGACAAAGATAACGTCATACGCACAAGGCGACGGCTCGTCAACGACAAAAAAGATTAAACAGAGTAAACACTGGCAGATGATGTTTAAGTGTGAGCATTACTGAAGGTCTTATTTTTACAGTTCAATATTCGTAGCTCAGTTCATTATAAAACCTGTGCCTTTTCACTTTCTAGAGTCACTGGACACCCTGACTGGCAGGCTTTGCACAAGCTGTGAAATCAAACTGTGAAAGGTGCAATGACTAACTTCACAAATCCACCTGCTTGAGCCCAAATCTGATCAGATAACATATAGATGTCTGTCAGGAATACTTATAATCCTCTAGATTAAAAAATGCATAGAATAACTGCACCGTCTGTTATTGACAAAGACTGTTTTTGTCAGGGGTAAATACATTTACCAAGATGACAGCAGTTTGACTTCACGGGCATCCTGGTTGTACCACAGTACCACACACAGCTCTATGCTGAGCTGACACCTTGACATTATAGGGAAAAAAAGAGCTTTTTTTCTTAAATGCTATTTATGTTTATACAATTAAATATTAATTTATTATTTTAAACATGTATTAGAGCCATCTTATAATTTGGATTTCACCAGTTAGTCAAAACAGCTCATAGTCTCATTTATTCATTTCTTTGTTAGCTCTATTCAGCCCGTCGCTGTCCTCTTGCGGTAAATCACACTGTAAAAGATTTTCATTATACATTAAAAGATTTGACATTTGCCTTCACTCATTTGTACCTGATCATTAATGTTACACCCCTTTCTCCTTAAAGAGTTGGTGAACTTAACAACATGTTGACCCCTGAACATCTGAATAAGTACATCCAGAGGTGAAGCCTTGAACAAAGTTAGTTGTTTACAATGTGCAGCTCAATAAGACCATGACTAAATCATTTCAAACCAAGAACATATTTTTTGTCATAAATGACTTTTCAAGAAAAACATACTTTTGCCTTATCTTTTTCCAACGTTCCATGTGGTCACATATGAGAGAACCTGATACAGCAACATCTGTCAACTGTGAAAAGAGAGGTAGTTAAAATTCATGGTTTTGTCTTATTACCTAAAGACCTTCATGTATGAACAGATCTGTAAAATTAAATAATCACAATGCAACAATAACTTTGTTGAAAGGCATATTATACAAGAACCTTGGTAACAGCTGGTTTTTCAGTAGGTGGGATCCTGAGATTGATGGGTTCACCAGAGGAGTTAACTGGACAGGCGGTCGGAGGAGGAAGTCGGTACACATTCTGACCTTTACCGTTGATTGTGTCTGTAACCTAGGGGACAAAAGGAAAATGAATAAACAGGGACACCTATCTATCCCTGATAGCAATACTTAGTGATGCCATAACATGACATTTTGTTTTTGGGGGGCACTTACTAACACAAAAGTATGAGTACACAATCAGATAGTGCACCGTTTCAAATAAATTTTATGCACCACTTCACCTCAAACAACTTCACTCAAAAATATTGTCACTGTAGGGATCATCCATCTAAAACAGTTTTATTATATCTTATTCGGATAACGTTGATTAAAACATGCTTAACAGTCAGTTATGTTACATTTCCACTTGGGCATACAAAAGTAGGCAATAGTTTGGCACACAGCGTACTGCAGTTACTTTGAAAACAATTAATTTAATTAAATCAGACCTGATCAAATTCTGAGACTGCAAAAGAGTTAAGGCCCTTTAACATAAGATGTGGCATGCCCTGCGCTAACTGCTAACTACAGCAAAGGACCCCAAATTTGTGTTGCACTGACTGCTGCGCTCCGCTTATACATCATTTTTTTTGCGGCCGCCCTACATATTCTAGATGCGTCTGCTCCTTGTCATTTCAAAACATGTATGTCTCTGGCTTTATATCATCTACAAGACGTTTAATAAAAAAAATGTTTTAAATGTATCGCTCATTCATAAAGAAGAAAGCTTTGTAACTATCATACTAGTGAAGAGTGTGTCGTTTCCTCAACACTGCTTTCCTCTTGAGGTCCCTAGAGTCACTGAAAGGAATGACTTACTCAAAGGCTCTGGAGATCCCTATATATGCACATAAACCTGTGTCAAAAAATTCACCGAACTGGGATTTGCATAGAATGTTTTCCTTCATCATGTGGTTAAACTTAGAGCAGCTGTAGGCATCATTTCTATTGGTCACATGAAGGTATGTCACAACACGCAGCGGTCAAAGTTCAAACAAGTTGAACTTTGACCGCTGCATGCGCGAGTACTCCTCGCTGGCATGCTTGGGCTGTGCTTTGCTCAGCGCTTTGGTTGGCGCAGCGGTAAAACATTATTGCGTGGCGCAAGCAACAGAAATGAATGGGTTTCAAAGCGCAGCATTGCACGTGCCACATCCTATGTGAAAGAGCCCTTACACTCTACCCTGCAAAGTTCCACATTAACAAAATTTAAAAGACCTCATTTTAAGTTACTATAGATGTATGAGTGAAGTATAACTTTAAATCAATGTGCCCCTGTGTTTTTTTGTACATTTGTTGGTTGTACATTTTTGAATAAAATCTCCAGCATCTAATCCATGTATGACCCCACCTCTTCCTCTACCATGCTCTGTGGGGAGCTGGGGGAAGCAGCTGGCTCTCGAACGGAAGGATTATTCCTCATCCATGCACGGCAGATAGGATACAGTGGGGTGGCGGTGTTGAACTGAGCCAGATCCACACTGCGGTCAAACAACTTAATAATGTAAGCATCTAGTAAAGGGAGAACAAGAGAAAAATTAATTAAAGGTAAGAAAATGGTCACAAGTGCAACAGACAAGATGGTTACACAGTAACCAAGCCACTTCAAAGACAAATTCCAATCATTTTTCATTATTTTCATTAATTTACTTTGTTTATGTTGATTGCTTTCTGGGATGCTCTCATCCATCTCTTTTCGCTTCTTTCTCCGGTGCTGTGGAAATCGAGCCGACGGTCTGAAAAATGCATTTTTTAAAGTAATACATTTTTAAAAAGTATGGAGCTTAAAAGAGATTCAAACTAATTTCTCATACAATTCAAGTAAAATTATATATTTTTATTTCCAGACAAACAGATAAAAAAGTCTAAATATACCCTGTTTTAAATGCCCTGGTATTTCTTTGTGAAGCACTTTGTGATCTTTGTCTTGAAAGATATTATATAAATAAAATCTGACATACTTACTTACTAAATAGAAAAAAGTTACTGACAACTCAAGTTTAATTAAAACATAAATACTTGCCTTTTTCCAGCAGATGTCGGTGATAAATCCCTAGAGACAACAGGTGGAAAATGCATAAATTGCAATTAAAAAAACAAATTTTGAAATAAAATCACTGAATCAGCACACCCAATTGCAAAATATTCTATTAGTAGATCATTAAAAACTAAATAAAACCAAAATCACTGGTCCATACTTGTTCAAAGAGTCCGCTGACAATTTTCCTGTATCACCTTCATTTTGTTCCCTGCTGAAAACATCTTTATATTAGTTTTGTTATTAAGAATAAATCAATTCTGTAATAATTATATGCACAACAATTAATTTTGCTAACCTTTCATTTTCACTCTTCTCTACCAGTCCCTTTAAGACAGCATCTAATTTGCTGCGTGCACCAGCCCCGTCTAAGTCTGCAGAAGTAATAACAAAATAATCAATGACAACAACAATACTCACTTTAGGAGACACTCGCCTCCTATATTACTTAGCTTTTAAGAATCCCGTATAATCCGAACCACTCAAGTTTACAAGCGAATGTACTCCAAAACAATCACAAGAATTTATATCACACAAACTTTGGAAAAGCTGAAAACGTACAATTACACAACGTTATAGGAAATATTGAGAGCTGATGTTACCTGGCCTTTCAGTCTTGATCTTGACGTGTTGCATTGTGTCCGCCTTTCTATAAACACCCCTGGGAACTAGCGGACTTTTAAAACCACAAGCTTGCTGTTTCGGTTCTTTAGATTAACAATAAATTATGTTTGATTCCTTGCTAACTGCGCCGTTAGCCAAGCTAGCTGTGGGTACCGTTTACAACCAGTTAGCTTGCATTAGCCGTAACCACTGGTTAACAGTTAAGCTATATAACGTTATTTACGTTTAACTATTAAAACCCTTAAGTAAATAACAGCTATCCCTATCGACTTTCATATAGTTAAAAGAAAGATACAGCACAACAGTCGTTTATGATTTATAACAAGCTTTGCGGGATAATGGCCAAACTAATGTTGCTAACTTAGCTTATTTTTGACAAACGGATAACCTTACTAGACTTTCCTCTTCCGCGCGCTGCCAATTTCCTATTAGCTGATTGGTGTCTGTGCAAACAGGGTCGCCTATATGATTGGTCAAATGTTAGATCAATCATTTTGAATTCGTTCCCTATTGGCTGCATGTCGTGTAGTAAATAACGTTCGGCATACACAACAAAAGCTCTCTTCCACTTTCATCGAGAATGTACTCTGGGTTTGTAAAATAAACGCGAAGTTACTATGTTTTTAGTCAGAATGTTAAATTTAAATGATAAATAGATGTTCATAGAGCCTAACGGAGCAGCGTAATTTATATTCTTAAAGGGAACTTTTGGGATTTGAAGTAACTTTGTGTGTAGACAAGTGAACTCGGAAGAGTTTAGTAATGTGGCCATCGTCTTTTTATTAGCTAAGTAACCCACTCAGATTAACACGTCAGTCCAGATATGATTTGGGGTGCACGAGGTAAACCAAACCCACGTTGAAACAAGGATTGTGTGCGCTACCCTGTGGTCGTTGATGTCTCATCGGTCACCTCCAAAGGTTGCTATGAAATCCAGGTGAGGATCTAATTACACATTTTGTAGCACCCTAAACAGAAGAAGTTATAGTTAGTAATATTTGTTCTTCTTACAGTGGACCTGTGTTCACAAAGCAGAATCCCTTCCCAGCAGCACCCAAAGTGAGGACGGCACACTACCACCCATCCAGCAACAAACCCCTCTCAAAGAAAGAGAAAAAAACAGTATGTTTTATTGTCAAAAACACTTCATATACTGCAAGAAAAACAGATTCTCATTGTGATATATATATCCTTTTTGTTCTTCTTGCAGACACTAAGTCCTGTACGTTTAAACCAGCGATCCAGAACAAAGTTACATAATCTAAACCGAGAGAGCCAGCAGCTGTCTAAGAAGCATGACCGTTTTTCTTCCATTGATGGACAACATGTTCTTACAGAGTCCCAGGACTCCACTGTCTTTGGATTCTCTCCTGGTAGAAATACTGCCTCATCTGACATGGACAATACCAAGCACTCTGGAAAACTGGGGAAATCCAGTGTTTCCCAAGTTCAAGGAGGCCAGGAGGATTCGGTGCTGGCAAAGTATGTCTTAATGCCTTCTGTAATTTTCTTTAACAGAACTAAAAAATAGTTTCACAATGATAACGGGACAATTTTTCATGATTAAATATGACAATGTCATAGTGACCCTGATTATTTTTATTTAATTTTGCACATGACTTCTTGTAACCAAATCTGACCTTTGCTTTGCCAGATATGTAGAGCGTTTTCGCCGTGGTCGGCCACAGAGTCGAGAGGAGCGCCATCAGATGGCTTCTGCCAGTGGAGAAGAGCAGGCACCTTTTTGGTGGATGTCACATTCATCACCCAGCAGTTCAACACCAACTAAAACAACAGAGAAAGGTGCAGTATATTTTCAGTCGTTGCTGTATTTTATTCACCGTTACCGGCTGCTTAATTCTACCGAATCTTTCTGTGTACTGCATTTCTCTGAAAAGATGTTATCCAACTTCTGAAAGAGGACCAGGATCCTGCCCTTTACGATCCATCTGCACGGCGTCACCATAACAGATCCCCTTCTCCCTGCAGAGGATCCAATAGTGTGAGTTGTACTTATAAGCTAAGAAGAAATAAGCCATAAGTTATTCATTTTTTTGTAGCAAATGTGTTTATATTTCTTGAAAAAAATAACAGATCCAAAAGAAGGGGGAAAAGGCACCACCAATTATTCCGTTTTTATTGTTTGTGTATGCCATCACAGTGCATTATTGGGTTTACATTGTCCCTTGATTTACACCAGGAATGTCCAAAGTGCCTGGGATTCTGATTGTCTGCAGAAGCAACACTTTATTGCAACTAAGTTTGGATATAAACATTTGCATTTCAGCACCAGACTCCATTTGGAAGTCTGTGTGTTTATTAAATGCCTGGGAAGTCACCGTTTATGCAACCACAATTGACACGTTGTTCAGCCTGCTAAGACCAAATGCATCACCCTTTTAATTAAAATCCTCCAAACGTGTTTATTTATTTATTTATTTATTTGGGAGGATTTATTTACACAGAATTGCAAGTCTTTATATTAAAAAACATGTTGTTTGTTTCCCAGCTTTTGTCTGACACATCCCAGGGTGAATTTGATGACACGGAGATCCTGCACCTTCAAGAAAAGGCCAGCAGACTTCTTCTGAGGGGGTATGAAGACCGGTGAGCAATATTAAAGGCGAATGGCTTCAGTTGTACTAACTTTTTTTTTTCTTCTAACAGTGAATGTTCTGTGAGTGATGGATCTGTCCCTGTCAGCTCAGAGGGCCTCGGATGCTCAGATTTCTCCTCTCCCATCAGTATAGATGAGCCAGTGAAGCAACCTTTGATTCCCAGTTTATTAAAAAATACGACTGGTAGGGGAAGAGTGTGGACTAGAATAGCTTTTGTTATTTATAGACGGATTCTATTTTGCGTGCTGCTGTGTTTTAAAATGTGTGTTAACATTTACAGCAAAGGCCAGCTCAAACTCAGCTCATGGTGTGTCCTTCCAAAAATCTGTCATGCCTTCTTTGGTGCCTCCTACCCGTCCAGAGGAAGACATATTGTTCCAGTGGCGTTTAAGGAGGAAGATGGAGCAAGCCAGAGAGAGGCCCCTGTCTGTGCAACCCTCCAGTCCTCATGCATTTAGTTGGCAGGCCACGAGGTTAAGCTATCCCTCCATCAGTAAACAAGCTTATAAGGTTGGAATTAAACTGTTTGATACATTATCCATATTGTTTGCACAGATTTACAGAATAACATTAATTTGCTCTTCAGGAACAGCAGGGTACCCAACCTCCTCAATTCTCACAAAGAGATACTCATTCACACATCACTGCTGCCCAGCCAGAAACCACAGAGGCCCACAGGTTCTGCCCCCCAGCTCCGCGTCCTTCTCTATTCCCCACCATCAGTGTTTCTGGTTCAGTACCTCAGCCACAGAGCATTGCCCATGTTGCTCCACACATGCATTTTCTCTGTGACGTCTTACCATGTCCCATCCAGTCGTCTCATACCAAAGTGCAGCAGAGCATTTCACAAAGTTTAGACGAGTCACAAACCAAAGTTTTTCACAAAAAGACCCAAGTCCCTGAAAGCTTCGGAGAATTGCCTCTTTGTGAATGCGTGTCACTCACTCCTCCCGCTCCATCTGAGAGAGAGTGGCCTGATCACCAAAAAATGTCTGAGAGGAACAAGAAAAAGAAAACGGGGATAAAGCAATCAGAGATGAATGGGAAGGAGGAAGCGGCGCTCGCCAGACAGGAAAAGAAATCAGCAAGGTGAATTATTGAAACACGGGCACTTGTTTAAAAGTCTTAGTGATAAAAAAAATATGTGTTTGATTTATACCTTTAACATTTTGTGGAATTTTTGCTTTACAAACAGGAATTCATCACATCAAAAGTTTCCCAAAAAGGTCACATCATGTAAAGAGCAACTGCAACCAGAGAGAAGACAGGAGCTTCCCAGTGAAAGCTGTGCTGGTGATCACGAACCACTACCATCTCCTATCCACAATGCATTAGGACAGGTAAACATCCAAATGTGCAATTTTATTTCTTTATTTGAAGCCACAGAGGCTGTGTGCTTATTTGGTCTTTCTGTTTTTTCTGTTCTCAGACTTTTGTGACCTCTCGGCAGTATATTTGATAAACTGAAAGAAAGCTGTGTGTTTGTTCTCAGACTTAGGCAATTTATGATTGTTTACAAATCTTAATTAATAATAATAATTAATAATTTGTAAAGGCCATTGACAGATCCGGTCTATAGGAGACTGTATTTGAATTATTTAAATAAAATACACACAAGTTTTTATTGAATATAATTACAGGTCTACCTTCACTATCCGTGTCTGTGCATCTTTTTTAGATGCCAAGCTGGTCGTATGGTTCAATGTGATAAAGGTAATTAATATGCATTACCTGGGGTATTTTCATTTGACCTTAACAGGTAGTTTCAGAGGTACTGTTTCCTACTGTGGATTCCTCTTCTCTGCAAAGGATTCCTGTTTCATCTGATTTTCCTTCCTGCACCGTCTCTGCACCTTCACCATCGACAGTTCCTCTAAGCAATGCACTGAACTGTATGGAGGTCATTTCACAGCTGCTGCAAGAGGCCGAAGGTAAGCTTATGGTGGCAAGAGGCACCAGTCTTTAGCCCTTAAACAGCTGCGGCGATTACATAAATAGATGCTGTTTCCCATGTTTTAACCTCTGTGTTTTTTGTGTTAGGGAATTAACATAGAAAAAACCTGTTATCTCAATCATTTTTTAAGCATAAGCTTGTAATATTGCAGTATCTGTCCTCTCACTCAGATTAAACTTTTTGTTTCAGATTCGGATGAAAAAGAGTTTGGAGATGATCCTTTGCTACAAGTTCTTCGCAAACAGAGAAAATGGGTGAAGGAGCAGATCAGGTAAAACTGAATTAGATTATCACCATTACTGTAATGATTGGAATCATTTCCTGTTTATATTTCTAGCATTAATTTATTCTTAAAATCTAGTGGAATCAATTGACAGTCATGTGAACACAGTTGATTGCCAGAAAGAGAATGGGTTTTTTTGTTTTGTTTTTTATTTCTTAGTGAGGTGAACTCCATCTTAAATGAATTCCTGGAAGAGCAACAAGTTACTTGAAGAACATCAAGAGACAGTTGGTGCAGTCACATTTTTTTTATTATTATTATTTTATAAAGAAATAAAGTTAATTTATATTTTTTGAGGACATTTTTCTACATTAAAGGTTGGAGATGTGTCTTGGTGGATTATTATTCACAACACTGTGCATGTACAAAAGTTGCACACAAAAAGCAGGAGTTGGAAATGCTAACAGAGAATATTTACAAAGTAGAGTGGTTACTTGAAACATTATGTAACATTGAGTACTAGCAGAGCAGTATATACAAACCTTGGAGTGCAGGGAACATTAGAACTGTGCCAGGAACAGAGCAGATGTGTCTTTTGGCACACACCAAGTCCTGCTGGGAGTGCAGGAGCTTGAAGTTATTGCCGTTTTTGTCAGTGTGGCCATAAAGGCTTTCGCTGATTTATTTTTGTGTATGGTAAGGATGGTAAGGTTTTAGTGTTGGCTATTATGCAATTTAAGTAAGAGGTGTGTAGCTCTGAGTGTGCAGCATAGGTGCAGATATGATAAGAATCCCATCTGGAGAGACCGCGGACTCCAAAGCCATGGTGTCCACTCCCTTTGGAATGCGGTAGCGACGGTTAAACTGCCGTGTTGTAAAACCAGGGCCGTCCTTCTAACATAAAAGAGATGAACGAAAAGTGAGGTGTGTAGCACAAAAATGGAGAAAAAATATATACCCATGTACCTCAGCATACTGACCTTTCTCTCTTCGTGCTTTCCTTGCACTTCTACAAAGTCTCCTATGACTTTGACGATCAGGTCCTCTGGGTTGAAATGTTTCACATCAACTTGAACTGTAAATCCGCTGTCATCACAGGTCACCTAACAACAGGAGTCAACACATTCTGCATGATTAAACAAGACATAAAGTACCTTATAGCAGCCTGCACTCAGTAGATATTCTTAACCGTATTTCAGCATGGGAAAACTGAACAGCTTTTCAATAAGATGGGGATCTGACTGAAAGCTCAGAAAAATGTAAATGTACTTTAAGCCAGGGGTGTCAAATGTGTCCAGGGGCAGAATCGGCCTGACAAAAACTCCAATCTGGTCCACTGAACTCCTTTGGAAAATGTGGAGGGGATAGATTATTTTTTTGTACTTTTACCTGTATTTTTGGAGGTTTTACAGCTTTTACTCCTGATAAAGACCTCCCCCATGGCCATTCTTTTCTACACTAAAGTAATAAAAATAAATAAATCCATGAATAAGCAAAGAATTTTATTATTATAGGAAAGTCTGTGCAATGAGCAACCAGGACTTTTTCTGTAATTTTACACATTAAATTTTTACAATTTAAGAGCGTTGATGACAGATGTCTTACATTTACTACAGCAGGATTTTTTTATCAGATGTATTATTTAAATTCTTTTTTTTTCTTATATTAAGATAAATGAGGGATATCTGCTGGTTAAACCTCTTTACATTTACAGAAAGGAGAGTTTCAAAGGTCTTACCCACTTAAGGTCAGGCTGTGCTGTATATGGTTTACAGTGTAAAATGAGTTAAAATGAGAACCATAGAGAACCGACATGTAAATAAATTAAGTGACCTACCTCTGCAGAGCTGGCATTATCATTCTCTGGAATTAGTAATTTTGGGGACCAATTATATTGTCCATAAGTCCCGTTGAGCCGTGGAATAAGAGGTGGTAAAACCTTCTCCCAGGGGATACCACCAGCTGGCGTAATGGGTGGCAGGATGAAGTCCATTTCTAGTAGGTACAAAGTTTGAAAATTCAAGAGTTGACTAAACAGCAGTTGAGCCTACAGCATGTGAGGCTACAAGACATAAGGCACTGATCGGTTACCTCTGCTTAAATTCTCTTCGCAAGAAGTGGAAAGAAGAGCTCCAGTTACAGTGCTTGTGTTCTCTGCTTGTTCTGAATGAGGCTCAGTGAGCAGGGATGTGCCTCTCTCGCCTCGTGGCTCCTGTATGAGACTGACTTGTTGCGTGCCGTGTGTTTTATAGTGGAGTTGCATAATAAGTTGGGAATTCATCCTGGGACACCTTGCTTCTGTTATGTTCTGGACTGCGTACCCTTGGGTGTTCCGGCATGGTCACAGATAAACGTGTAGGCCTATTATTTTGAGAGTGACACAGCTGTTGCGGGCTTATTTTTAATTAACATTGTTAATGGCCATTATCAAAGTTACAGCATGCAGCCTTTTTACACAGTCAGTGGCACCAACGCGGACTATTCATGTGTAATTATCAAAGCTGTTAAGAGCTGTGTGCTTAAGGTCGGTTGTCAAGCAAGGTTTGTCCAAAAATAAATTCAAAAGACGACGTTAACCCTTGTTGGTTGACACCAGACGGACAGTGACAGCAGGGGTGTGCTAAACACATGCTAGAACACGTGTACTACCAGTAAACCACAGTCCTTCCCCATAGGTATGAGAGGTTTTTTTTTAGACCTTTAGCAATGTAATGTAAATATCATAAAATAAATTTAGATTGCATGTTACTCAAGTTTTGGCTTATTTTTATTGACAGCTAGTAAAATTTTATGTTTCACTTTAAAATTTTGGTTTTAACTTTAGAGCTCTACATAGTAAATTCCCCAGTATAGCTCTGACCTGTTGAAAGCTCGTTCTTCTTCCTGAACACTTAGGTCTTCAGGTCAGAGGTTGCTGTAGGTCACACGTACTAGTTCCAAACTCATGGTGATTGGGCTTTTCAGGCAGTGACACAGAGGTTGTGGAATTCTCTTCCACCATCTTTAAGCTGTACATACTCCACTCTTTTAAAAAGCAGCTGAAGACATTTCTATACAGACAATCTTTTAATGAACTTGTTGCTTTATGATTTCATTTTATTGTTTTACATTATGATGTCATTTTTATTTCTGGTTTTATTGTGAAACACTTTTTACCTGTGAAAAGTGCTGAATAAATACATTTTACCTACGTACTAGTTCTTTTTAACCACTTCAGTCCTAATACATCAGATTTAATGAATTCCCCATGAGTCAGTTTTATAAATGGACTGCCTGCTGGTCATATGATTGTTGGGTTTTTCTCTGAATGTTTTATTGTAGGGTCTACCTTACAATATAAAGCGCCTTGAGGCGACTGCTGTTGTGATTTGGCGCTATATAAATAAAATTGAACTGAATTGACTTGCTTCACTTAGTGTACCCTCTGTGTTAATGCTTTTTGTTTTTAGTGCAGTTCAGTAAAGCCAACTGTTATATATTGTTGCCACATTTACCCCTGTTAGCAGTGTCATTTAAGCTTGGACTGTGACTAAAATTGGACCTCAATGTTATGACTCATAAAGGATGACAGGGAAGTGGAGACATTTGGAGGGCTTAAGTTATTGGATTTCACAACAGGCGCCAGTGGTCGTCTGGGCTTTGGGAGATTTGGCATATGTGACAATGAGAAGTATATACACTCTATAAGGAGACAAAACTGATCACATATGACAAAAAAAACAAAACACAACTATACAGGTTTGTGCATTTAGTGATATAACGATATTCTAACAACTTCCAAATTCGATTGAGTAAGATTGTAACTTGGCAGCATTGTGGACACTTTTTATTTATTCACACAGAAGTAAAAATAGTGCACAATCATACGATACCACAATAAACAGTTCAAAGACAAAAATAACAAAAACATTAGTGAGTTGTTCATTATCTTATCATTACAAAATGTCCATGATCATAAACATTGCCTATTTCAAAAGATGAATTACCCTTCTCTAAAGCCAAAGAACTTACTCAAATGCCTTGGTGAGCACAGAAATGGTTTTGGGTCCTAAATTGTTTATCTTGTGAAGACCGATAACATTTATTCATCCATTTAGTTGGATTTAATTGACCAGAAACCAGGAAAACAACTGCCAAAAAGAATTCACTGTTGTTCAGGGAGAAAATATTTTGGCCCATTACAGTGGATCATTAGTTTTACTGAAAAGACCAATCACTTGAAGGAAAAAAAATAAAGCTCAAGGGATACCTAAGGGAATGGTAAAGGACAGGTAATCTCCCACCTCCCCCCACTCTGCTCTGAAGTGCTGGTATATGGTGATCCACGTGGTGAGCACTGCTACCCATAACAGTAACCCTAGCGCTGAACGCTTCACATCTAGACAGATGGACAGAAAAACAAGCAACAGAATTAGTTACTGTCAAACAGTGGTCAAAACAACACAACAGTACAGTATCAGGTTGGCAGCTTAAAGCATTGCTTTAAAAACAAACAATGCGTACATGGTTATAGGGTTTTAAAGCCAAATATACAGCATTTGTTCTGTATGTGGGGAAGTATTTTATTTTTCGAAAAAGAGGATAAAACCTTTCTCAAGTTCTTATATGAAAATCAGAATTTAAGCCCAAATTATACTATACAAGGCCACATTATCATAAATCATACTTGAAGAATTATATTTGTATAAATATACCATAAGTACTTACTATATTATTAAAAAACAAATTTATTTTTAAAATCCTTTTTTTCCTTTTAGGTAAGAGCTCATGTATACTGAAAACGACTTCTGTGAAAAACAACCAGTTCTAAAAAATTACTTGGTCAACTTTTCCTACAAAAATAAACTATTTCATTTTCTGGAGCATTATGAAAACTGCAGTATTACCCAAAACTCTTTAAGATAAATAAGATGAAGACACACTTTGTAATGTGCAAGCATGTAAAATGAACATGGGATTCACACTGACAACCTTTGTCAGTGTCATATGTCCTTGATTGAACGTTTATTGAGGAAACAAATTGAATCCTACAAGCGTGACATCCAAAGAACAGCTACTGAGAAAAAACTACAGGACTGAATACAGAGTGCAAAACTGAGTATTAAATACATTAAAGGCTTTAAAAGGTTCTGAAACTCACATGCTTTTATCTGTAGTTGTTCAGTGTAGGCTGGCTTTACAAAGGCCTCCCGAAAAAACCAAACAACATTGACAAGCCACAGGAAGGGGAGAAACGCAAAGCCACCTGGAAAAATAAATAAAAATATTAGACATAAATAATCATTTACTAACCACTTAAATATTATTAGGCGCATTACTTCAAAATTTCGCCTTTACTGAAAAAAACTACTGGCAGCCAGTGGAACTAACCTAGAATTTAAAAAAAAGAAAGAGGAGGTACAACTGTATAAAAAAAGGAACATGAGGATTAATATTAACACTCTCACCTAGATAATATTTTCGGCAAAGGCTGAGCTTCTCCTCATTGGGCAGTCGCTCCAGGTTCATAGTGATATTGTACGTTCCTGCACACAGGAAGAAAACAAAACAGATTACAGTGCTAGACTAGTTCTGTCTAGCTTCCAAAAAGCATGAACTTTTTTGACAAATGAAGGAATGCTTGTTATACAGACATTTAAAACACGCTCTTCCGCTGATTCTGAGACGATAATAAATCCGCTTTTTACTGCTTGACCGCTGAGCTAATTCCTCAGATGACTGAAAAATTCACCTCAGGCTAAAGTTAGCAATCGTTAGCTTAGCAACGTAACATAAAGGCGTTACAAAATCGCTGGCTGTAAGTTTCTATACTAACTCTCGGGTAAATGTTGTTATATATTGTTTCCAAAAATATGAATATCGTTCATTAAGGTAATAATGTAATACCTTACCTTATCGTTTCACAGCCAAAAGCTAAAGAAAAACAAAACAATCAACACTTCCTCCTCCTCCTTCAGAAGCGGTAGCTTCTGCTTCTTCTTCTTCTTCTTCGAAGGCTAACGTCAAGACTGAGGTGTTTCAGCGCCACCTACTAGGCTGGGGTGATACTACAAGAATTTGCAATCTGCTGCACAGAATGGCAGGCGGCTCCCATCCCACAAAGAACCTGTGTAGAAAACATTTCCTACGGTCATTGGTACCGATAGAAACACCTTCTATTATTTTTTTTTCTTTAAATTTTATTTAATAGTCCTGTGTCCCTTTAAAAAAAAACCCAACAACTCAGAAGTACTGCAGTGCCACCATTAGTACCCCTTGTAATAAACTGAGAATTTCTCTTTGAAATGAACAGGTGCTCAATTCAAGAGCATCTGTTCCACTGTTTCCTTCTCGTGACATTTTCCATATTGCGTGGCATTGTGTTTTCCTTATAGCTGCATGGTTGAATTTAATCCTATGATAAGCCTAGAAAATATTTCATGCATTCTATTTATTCAAATTACCTTGCCTTGCCATCCTATTTTTTTGTATACTGTATGTCTTTCCTTTATCCCGTTGTCCCACCAGTGATGCACACATTTATTCTAAGCACTGCTGGTGCTTTTGCTCCCATTTTACAAAGTACCACCTCTACACTGTCCTGTTAAAGTGACTAGTTTAGCCCCAGTGTCTGCGATTTCAGAAAAATAACACTGAATGTTTTTCTTCAAAATATAAGTATAAAATAGAAATAGAAAAAGAAAAAGAGAGAAAGTATAAGATATTAAGAAGAGAAAATAGATACTCAAATGCAAGTTAGTGAGGTTTATTGTAGAAAGAAAATTGGGCTGATCTCAAAATAAGTAAAAATGATCAAATAATGCAATTAATTTTAGGGCTTTCTTATCAATTTCAAGTTTTAACAACTTACTCAAGAGTTTATTTTCATTCAGCTATCTGTTTGTGCATGGTTGAGATGTAAAATACCTACTTTTGGAAATAGTAATACAAAAAAACTAAAAAAACTAAAATAAAACAATATAGTTCTGATAACAGAACCAAACTAATGACCTTTAACCTTTTTTTTTGTTAACTCTGATGTTACCTGAATATTTTCATAAAATATATTGTTCCTTTTCGGTATTTCCTTATCTTGATCAACTAGGTCCTCTTATATCGCATGATCTGCAACTCCGTTAATTAATTCCTAATTAACAATAAAGAAACTAATTAAATGAAGGTTTAAAGATCTTCATCGTTAGCCTTTGATGATCGCAATAAGGATTCATACTGCCACCTAGTGTTTGACAATGTGTACAGTCAAGAGTGCTGGTAGATGTAACGCATTTAATTATCAAAACATTCATTAAATTATGAAGTCTTAACGAAAAAAGAGACAACATTTGACCTTTTTTTTTTTTTTTTTAATGTTTTAATATTTTTTAAACTTAAC
>VUQG01004432.1:29658-49083 GCA_015106755.1 Etia nguti
AAAAAGTACAAAAAGAAGCAGTCAAGTCTTCAGTTTATTGGCTCTAAGAGACCAAAACCTAAAGTAATTTCCAAGCTGATAGATATAGGACTTGACAAAGATAGTTTGAAGCAGGAGGAAACAGACACATTAGTTGATGGGGGGCAGACAGATGTTGCAGAGGCTCAGCGCAGTAAGTCAAAGTTCATAAAAAACATTAAGCACTTCATAATGCCTGTGGTAAGTGCCAGATCCTCTCGGGTGATCAAGACCCCGCAGAGGTTTATGGATGATGCAGGAATGTCTGTATTGCCTCGGAGAAACTCCCCAAAGAAGGGTTTACAACTGGGCTTGCAAATACGTCCAGGAAAGAGGCGAGATGACGGGACAGACAGAGCAATATCTCCAATCCTGCCGATTGACGAGGAGGACATATTGAGTGAAGCTCAACTGGACGTCGATCTGTTTTCAGCTCAGGACCTCGATGAAAGTATTGATCTCGCCGATAGCCTGTTTTCTGAGAGAAAAAGTGTCAAAAATGATAAGAACAGGTCCCTTCTAAAGAACTCTAGTTTCAAGTGGCATCTTCCAGAAGAGTCAGGCAAGGAAGTGAATACACTGGACAAAACTCCAGAAAACAAACATGAGGATCTGTTTTCACTGACACCAGTTGATAAGCCTACAGAACTATCTACTGACCTCCTTGATGTTCAGAAAAAGAAAAGCTGCCCTAAGTTCACTAAGCAAACGACTCACCTCAAGATATACCAGAGGCTGAAGAAGCCACACCTGGGACTTAAAAGCAAAAACCCAACAGAGCCCGATGGTGCGAGCAAACCACTCCAGCCTCCTGTTGATTTAGCAGAAGGACTTGATGATGAAGCCATGAGCATTAGTCTTAGGCAACGGGATACAAGCGTAGAGAAAGACAAGTCCAAGCTTAAGATCGAAGACCTCGATACGCCTGGAGTAGTGAGAAAGGTTTCTGTCTGTGTTAGGACTACTAACCCAAAGTCACTCACATTGCAACATGGCGAAGTGGAAGATATAGCTGCAAAAGACACTGCCCAGCCTCACTCAGGTAACACCATACTAATGTTAAGCAACACTTAATTCATCACTTACACAATCTTACAAACAAGACCTGTACCACAAGACCTGAAAATGGCTTGTATTGCTTCCACAGGAGAGTTGCAGTCAGTACAGAACTCAGGCAGATGTGGGGGCATTTCTCTTGGGTCTGTGGAGAAGGGAGTACCACAAAGAGCACGACTCACTGGTGCAAATAAAAGAATGTTCAATCTCCTCAGGAAAGCCAAGGTCCAGCTTATTAAAATTGACCAGCAGAAACAGCTTAAGTCGTCCGGGGTAAGGTCACCGTCACCACAAGCGTGTTTTCCATTCATTGTATACATTGACTGTTTGTTAGTAGCTAAACCTGGTTTAATAAAATATCATAGAGGAAGAAAACATCATATAAACACAGCTGTTTTGATTGATACGTTATGTATCTGTGTTTTGTTTCTTTTCCCATTTACCTTGCAGCTGTTATCTGGCCCGGCTGGAGCCAGGTCTCAAGACATGACCTCTAAAAGACAAAGGAGGAAGCAGAGGGTGCAGCTTCATTCTGACGTTCCAGTCAAGACAGAACCGCCTCAAGTACAAGTAAGCGTGGAAATCAATAGGCCCGAGGGGAGCGAGCATTGATCTCACTAAAAATCTTGTTTCTGTCTGTGGTTGTACCAAGCGGACAAAAAAACCCTTGTGTTGAGCTGAAATTGAACAATAATATAAATGGTGAAGCTCGTCCCTTGTAAACTACAGCCTCATGATATTTTTCTTTCCTTCCTCAGCCACAGGTCATCTCCCCACTGTGCCAGGAGTTCCGTAGAGCAGGAGGTCCACGTATCAAGCACGTGTGCCGTGCTGCATCCGTGGTCCTCGGGCAGCCACGTGCCATGGTACCAGATGATATTCCCAGACTTAGTGCCTTGCCACTGCATGAAAGATCTGGCATTTCCCCATCAGCTGTCGCTAAAGGTAGATATGACCAGTGACATTGCACTGCTTGTCTGAACAGTTCCTATAAACAAATTTGTTTCCTAACTCAAACATAAGTAACACTATCTAACTTCCAGCAGAGGAAGTTTGTAAAACTGTTTAGTTTTTATTTGATAGTCACTGTAACTGGACTTGTCTTGATTATTTATATATTTAGTGCCTCGTCATTGCATCTTTACTATTTTTATCTATACCGCTGCTGTTTGATGCGGCTGAGAACGCATTTGGGAAAGATAACAAGAACTGCTATTCAGATAAGCTCAAATCATGCATGAAAGGCCTTTTTTCCTCATTCTTATTGCATTTTTGTTCTTGCAGATGTTGGTTCTCCATCTGAATCTGACAGTCCCGGGCTTTCAGATCCAAAGGTCACCAAGGTCAAGAAACCATCAAATTTCGTGAAGCGGAAAGGACTTGGACCGTTTGGGTACCGATCTAGAAGGTGTGGCGTATGCAAAGGCTGCAATCATGAAGAGGATTGTGGCAAGTGCATTAACTGCCTGGACAAACCCAAGTTTGGTGGTCCCAATACCAAGCGGCAGTGTTGTGTGTAAGTTACGTTTGGTAGTTTTTGTGGAGCGTAGGACAATGTGGTGAATTCTGATTTATTCTAAAAATTCCAATTTATTTTATTTTAACCAAAAGGTATAAGAGATGTGACCAAATTGAGGAGAGGAAAGCACGCAGATTAAGTGGGAGAACGACACCCAAAGGTAATTTTTCCCCTTCTGTGCACACTTCATGTTGCAGTAATTCTTACATATAAGTGTCACCACTGTTTTCTTTTAGGTTCCTCTAAGCGAAGGCGATCCTCTCTCAGTGGGGGTCATTCAAGTAATGACGAAGGGAATGACTCACCGTCTGGTCTCCAGAGTGACGGACACAGTCCGTCATTGAGAAAGCAGCCGAAGCGTGTCGTTAAACCCCGTGTCTATTTTGACCTGGTGGATTACGACTCAGATCTAGATGATAAAGCTCTCTCGAGCTCTGCCTCACCAGCAAGGAGAAGAGGTGTCGGACCCCGTTTCAGTCAAGGTAAACTAATACTCTAGTCTAGTCTAGTTGCTTCTTTTTTTAAGAATAGCAAGTAGCTGTGTATTTCTTTAAGTTTGGATATTGTTTTACTATTAAGATTACAAAGCCTGTTAATAAAATAATTTGTTTTTTCTATTATGTCCTCAAGACTTTGTGTCGCTGGAAGGATTCTTGGGAGACATATCAGATGATGAGGTCAGGCATCGAAAGTCCAGTTCTCACCGTGTGCCGTCAGCTCGACGTAAACCTGAGAAGGTGGGTAATTCTGGATTTAATTGGTGCTTAAACTGTACTTGACTTATATAATGGAAATTTGTGGCAGTTGCACAGAAGTATATTGATGTTTGGCCAACAAGGACAAAAAATGTCTAGCTCTGGCACACTGTGCTTAACATCACACTTGTTACTGTCACTGAGATTGTAGCAAACAAACCAGAAATTTGTCCAGAAAGCTGTCTCGGTAGTCTTGATTTGCTTACATGCCCTTTCTTTTGCTAATTTAAGGCAGTGAATTTTAGCAATCAGCAATTTAATTACCCATTATGCCTGTCTGTAGGTTGCAGTGGTCTCTCAGGGTCTTCCGTCTCAGGGTCCTTTGGAGCAGACTCCTCCCAGTGTCCTGGCTGCATTGGCCCATGGATTTGAGCAGCGAACTGTTGAATCTTCTAAACCTACTCACAAAATCAGGGTTGATTTTAAGGTAGGTCTCTTCCAGAGTTGTATTCCCTGTCGGAAAGTAATAACTAGAGTTATGTATTTGCAGACATACTTGGTTTCTTATTTGCCTTCCTTAGATATTATTTACTCCACAGAAGATGTAAACACAACTAACACCTGTAATAGTTTAAAATGCATTTCATGACTTCACGTCAGTATAATGTTTTGCCCAGCAGAGGTCAGTGTTAATCTAAATTCCCACATTAACAGCATTGCGGTACATGATTCATTAGAATTTGGTTCCTTCTGATCTGTTGAATTATTTTTTTACTCTATCAGCGAAAGTTTTACATGTGTGAAAACGTAAATTACAACTTGCATTAAATTTAATGCACAGAGTTAATCCATAGTTCAATCAACAACATAGTGTAAATATCTATATGCGCCTTTATTATCTTTCTTTCATGGGCATTGGTTAATAGAAAGAATAGGGTAATGGTAACTACTGTGAAAATCTTTAATTTTTTATTTATTTATTTTTTAATTTTTGTCTCATTTTCAGGAGGACTGTGCTTTGGAGAATGTCTGGAATATGGGTGGATTAAGTATACTGACCTCTGCGCCACCCATGCCACCCTATGTCTGCTTCCTTTGTGCCAGTAAAGGGCAACACGAGGTAACTGATGATTTCTACTCAATTTTAATTTAAATATTCAATCTTCTGCTTACCATCTTGTATTTTCAAAAAGGTTTAGATAAACATTAAACACCACATGATTCAGATAGCAAGGTGTCCTTTTTTGTAATTTACATTTTCTTTTCTTTTTTTCTCTGACCATCATTTTACAGATGCTGTATTGCCAAGTGTGCTGTGAACCTTTCCACAAGTTTTGCCTTGAGCCAGCTGAGCGCCCCTCAGAGGAGAACAAAGAAAACTGGTGCTGCAGACGCTGCAAGTTTTGCCATGTGTGCGGAAGGAAAAACAGGCTCTCAAAGGTAAAATCATTTTATTTGTCTTTAGCTTTCTTTATTGGTATGTACTTAATCTGTTTGCTTCACATGCTTCCATGTCTTCCTCAGCCTTTATTAGAGTGTGAACGATGCCAGAACTGCTATCATGCCTCCTGTTTGGGACCAAACTACCCAAAACAAAACAAGAAGAGGAAAGCTTGGGTAGGTTACTCAGAAAACACAATTTTAGGGATATTTACTACGACCGTGCCCATTTCTCATAGTAATATTTTGTGCAGGTGTGTATGACATGCACCAGGTGCAAAAGTTGTGGCGTCACACCAGGGAAGAGTTGGGACACTGAGTGGAACCATGACAAAGGACTCTGTCCAGATTGTTCAAAACTCTATGACCAGGGTGAGGCGACAGTTTAACCTTGACAATAAGTTTATCATTTGGTGAATTCTCAGCTTCCTTAACTTGTACCATCATTGCCTGCATTGATGCTAAACTTGTCTGAATGTCTCTTTTTTTAGGTAACTACTGTCCAATCTGCTTCAAGTGTTATGAGGACAATGACTATGATAGTCAGATGATGCAGTGTGGCACCTGCAACCATTGGGTTCATGCCAAGTGTGAGGATCTAACAGGTGATATTTATTCTTGACTCTGTAAAAATTGATGGCATACAGTTTTGAAGCTTCTTAATACTGGAACAGCATTATCAAGCATACATGTTATCAGCTACTATCGGCTGAGCATAAATGTTTTTCTTAGATTACATTTGTGAGTTTTGATTATGAGCGGATTTCTGTCTCCATCCAAAATATCTCTCCCGTAAAATAATTTCAGATGAGCTGTATGAGATCCTGTCCAGCCTGCCAGAGAGTGTAGTGTATTCATGTCGACCATGTAGTGTGACCCAACCCAGTGCCTGGAGAGAGCTTCTCTACATTGAGCTCAGGGCTGGGGTGGAGAAGGTCCTAGCATGCTTGCTTTCGTCCACCCTCACCCAGCACCTTGTTACCTGCTCACAGGTAGGAGACTTTGCTTCTATTTTTATTAGTGATGCACTGATTGACTTGCCGGGGACTGGAATCAGATGACTTTCAGTGTTCTCGACACCAACCGGTGACCAGCCGTTCAGCCTGATACATGTGCAGTTACGAGCTGGTCCATTTCATATATGCACAACATGCACAAGTACTCATGCGCCCACTCACAGCCATATGTGAACATGTTGTTAGCATTGTAAGTGAAGTTTGCTAAAGTAAACTGCAGGGGAAAGCACCACAAAGACTTTTGCTGCAAACTTAATCAGATGTTTAACTCAGTCTTATCCAGCTGAACATGGACATTTTTACAGAAGCTAACAAAAGAAAAGCAGTACAGGTAACCAAAGCTTAAAGAAGCCTCGGTATGAGCAAAGGATCGAAGCAGTTACAGGAAAACTTATGGAGACAAGTTAAAAAGAAAAAAGAATCAATGTCCTGTTATCTGTTGAAGTTCTACACATACTGAAAAATGATGCAAGTCCCTGACTTGTTTTTTTTTTGTTTTTTTGTTATATGAATCTGCTGCACTTGCTTTTGTTTGCTAAAGGTAAGGTGAAATATGTCAGGTAAAGGTGGGTGCACAGCAACACGTTTTCATGTATGTGTTCCTCTTTACAGCAGTAGAGCACTTTATTTTCAATTGTTAAAGTGAGAGGTGTTCCTGTAACTTACTGCATCTTGGGATAAATTGTGAAGTTTAATAAGTTTATTTTTTATTATGAACATAAAATACATGATTTTTGTTTGTATATGCTGTCAACTGTAGTTCTTAGAAAGAAAATCCTAACTAGGAAAAATCTGTAGAGGCTGGTCACACATTGCAATCGGTTCATCTCTAATTTTTATGACTCAAATGTAGGTTTTTATGTTAGATATCATTAAATATAGCTACTAAAATGTTTCCATTTACAGTATTATTATTATTATTATTTTATTTTAGTAAAGTACTGAAATTGCATGATGTTTAATTTTCTTCAACTTCTGTTGTAGTGTGAAAGATTGGTCGACCCTGACGGTGGCATAGAAGGAAAACCAGCCTGTGACCTCCGAGCTGTAGGAAAGAAGTTTGACAAAGGCCTTTATACTACATTGGTGAGTACATAGCCCCTTATTTAATGTCACATAATCCGTTTAAGTAGATTAACTGGTATAGAACATTGTGCTTCCATTTAAACATTAAGGGCTGTACCATCATAGTAAAAACTGAACGATCGTTCAGATCGTTAAGTGATATAGGATGGTAGTCACATTCTTTATGTTGGAAATGCCTTATCAGCACAAGATTGACCATCTCAAGGACACCAAAATATTTTTCTTTCTTTTTTTAAATAGAAAATGTTTCATGAGGATGTGGTCCAGGTGGTGCGAAAGAGGCTAGAGCAAGAGGAAGATCTTCCAGAGGAGCGGAGACCTACTGCCTTGGCACGATCCTACTACTTAAAGGTGCTGTATTGCCAAAAAGACACAAAGTCGTCTCTCCTGAAGTTATGCAGAATTGGCTTTAAGCATGATTTATCTTTTTGTTTGTTTGTTTTCAGTTTTGTAACATTTATAATTACTAAGTGATTTTTCTCTTAGCTTCTCGAGGAAGTATTTAATTGGTTCAACAGCCAAGACCCAAAGGTGTGGGACCCTTGTACCAAAGACTTGCCAGTGTGAGTATTACATTTTTAACATTTTAGAAGTGTAAGAAATGCTCCATTAAAGTTATGTAAAGTTATGGGGGTTTTTTTAACCAAGATTGAAATCTTTGATTTAATCTTTGTCAGCATCTTCATTGCCAGTGTTGCACACCGGAAAGACGATCTGCCTTTGGTCAGAAATATGTTTCTTAGGTGCTCTTGGCTAGAGATGTCGCATTTTTCTTTCTTTCTCCATAAAATGATCCAAAGGTCTTCTATTAGATTCATGTCAAGTAATCAGATCATAATTTTTTCAGTTCTTTTACATGTATGTCCAACACTATGAAACTTCTGGTGCTCATTTAATAACTAGCTTGAAATCCCAGGTCTACTTAATTTTGTTTCAATGACAGTAGGTTTTCTAACTTGTGTGGCAATCACCGCCAGAGTATTTGCTTTAGTTTCTAATTTTGAGCCTTTATTATTAGTTTAAGCCTGCAGTTATTGAGATACAATACAATAAATACAACTGTAAATATTTCAAGTGTTAAATATTTTTTATCAAGTAGGTATATTTAAGTGATATTACACAGAGGTTTGTTCACTTCTGATGTGTGCTGTATATGAAAGGGGAAAGCACCATTCTATTTTTGTGCTGCTTCAATTTTTGAACTTCTGAATTCTCTCTTCAGGGGGATGTTGTCCCAAGCTGTTCATCCTCCTACAACAGAGCATGTTTATGCCCAGTGGCAGGAGAGGGAGGATCTTTCATCTAGAACGCCACTGGGACTCCTGCAGGAGGACAATGGACAAAACGTGGATATAAAGGAAGAAGAGGCTCTTTCTCCGATGTCTAGGGAATCAACAAGCCTGAACCACTTTAAAAGCAGTAGACTCAAATTCAAAGGTGACATATTCAGTTTATTAGAAAATGTTCTTTATTTTCTGTGTTTTTTCTCTTCCACTAAATATTTACTTTTGTGTGTTTACGTAGGAAAAAGAGGTCGGCTTTCAAAAGCTGATCTAGACACTGGGTGGTCTAAAGATGATGAGAGACAGTGCTCTTTGTGTCAAAAATATGGAGACCTCAAATCGAATGTAAGTAATTCCCTAAACATTAAAATTTAGTGGTTCACAGAAGAATTCACTTATTTTTGTAAATTTTTCATTCCACTTTGATTAATTTCATGTTGGATTGTTTTGTTTCCTTCCTCAGGAAGCAGGCAGGTTGGTGTATTTGGGCCAGAATGAGTGGGCACATGTCAACTGCTGCCTGTGGTCTGCAGAAGTTTTTGAAGAGGACAATGGCTCTCTGCTGCATGTACACAGCGCTGTCACAAGGGGGCGCTTGATGGTTAGTTGTTATCAGCCTGATAAACTGAAAATTGGTTAAAATCTGAAGAGTTGAACCAGATCAGTCTTTGTCTTTTTATTGTAATAAGGTTAACCCAAACTTTATTCTTCGCTCTTCACTGTCATTAACCCCAATCCTCTTCAGCGATGTGAACGTTGCAATCAGTCGGGTGCCACTGTGGGCTGCTGTCTGACATCTTGTCAAAGCAACTACCACTTCATGTGTGCCCGCTCCCGTCAGTGTGTCTTCCAGGATGATAAAAAGGTCTACTGCTACAAACACCGACATCTCATCAGTGGCAGGGTAAATTCTCCTCTTCTACCTCATCTCTTTCAGGATTTAAACAAGTTTGAAGTACATTTAAAAAAAAAAAAAAAGAATATTTTTTTATGAATTTAAACCCTAATCTTAGTTACGTACCTTTGTTTTACAGATGATAACGGGTCAGGAATTTGAAGTAAACCGCAGAGTGTATGTTGATTTTGAGGGGATCAGTCTCCGCAGAAAGTTCTTGACTGGGTTGGAGCCAGACCTTATTAACGTGATGATCGGTAAACTGTTTTGTTTTAGTTGATTGCTTGTTTGAGCCCTTAAAGGCGTTCATTAGAGTCGGCTTTTGTTAAACTCATAATTGGTCTCACATTGTTACCGCACAGGTTCCCTGCAGATTGAAAAACTAGGCGTGCTGACAGAACTTTCAGCAAACAAAGGAAAATTGTTTCCTGTTGGTTTTCAGTGAGTTGGATTTTCTTCTTTTAACATTAATTATACTTGACAACACTTGATTATATAAAGAAATTATATTTGCAACATTGAATGAATATCCCCCTTCCTTTAATAAGGTGTTCTCGGTGGTACTGGAGTACGGTTAACCCATTGCGGCGGTGCAAATACACATGTACAGTCCGAGAGGTCCGGCCAATTGTCCCAGAGAAGCCAGTTGAGGAGATGCCGAACCAGGGAGATAATCACACCATTGCTCACAGCCCCCGTCCAATACCTGGTGCGTTGTTTTGTTTGTTTGGTTTTTTTTACTTCTGAAAACTAGAACGCCTTAACAAGGTATTCGCTGTATTCATAAATCATTTCCATCACTCTTCAGTATCCAAAGCTCAAGACACTGATATATCAGAGTCCCACCCCACACTGGAGGAAACTTCGATTCCAGGTATCCACCCAAAGTCAGATTATGGTGCAAGGCCAAAGATTCCCCAACCCAGGAGACCAGCTGGAGGAATGTCAAGACCTCTGCCTTCTCCAGGTATGGTAGAAATTGTAACCTGTTCTTGTTTAGAAACATAATAAATAAGCCATTACAAAATGTAAATATAAATCTGCTGATTAATTCTGTTTTCCTCTTAGGAGTAGCCCAGCCCCACCACATACTGACCATTAGTGATCTAGAAGAAACTCGAAGAGTTCGTCGCCACAGCCCACACTCACAGACAACAGGCCTGCGCAGTCACATCCCCCCCCCTCCTCTGGGTCCTGCAGCTGGACCAGTCACTCTCCGCACTGGAAAAAATTCCCTCCCTACTTCCCCCTTGTTCCCACTTGGTGCTGCAGACAGCCTGATAAATTCTCCACCATCCCGCCCAGTTGGAGGTAGAGGTTCTTCCTCAGTACGATCCTCGGGGAATACAGCCCACTGTAACTCGTCATTCTTTCCCCAGTCTCCCTGGCAGGAAGGTGCTGGAAATTTTCCCTCTCAAAGTCTACCCTTCTCTTCACCTGTACAAAATTTACCCAGAAGTCGACTGTCGTTTGATCTAAGCCAGTCGGACTCAGTCGAAGTGCCACACAACTTCTTAGCTTCACCAGAGCCAGAGGACGTCTCTCCAGCAAATGGTACGTCACCCCAGGAGGACTTGGACCAACAGAAAGATGAAGAAGAGTTTCCCTACAGTTCATTCCACAAGGACCCCAGTTTGAGTCTGGGCCAAGAGATGCGGACAGAACTTGAAATTGAAGAAACACTCTTGAATGAGGGGGTGGCAATGAATTGTGGGGGGCAAATAGTGGTGGAAGGTGATGATCAAGAGGAATTTTGGGGACCAGCCCAAGAAGTACAGAAGAAGAAGACCCTTGTTGCCAGTTTGCCACGGTCTGCAGCCTCAGCCAGGGATGACCTGGGCAACACATCCTCAGATGAAGATATGGAGCACTATTTTGACTTCTCTCGCACAATAGTCAGCTGCCCAGGATCAAAAGATCACTCCAAGTCTCCATCCTCGCCTTCCTCTCGACCTATGGCTCAGCTGGATGGGGTAGATGACGGTACAGAGAGTGATGCAAGTATAGCAACCAGTGATGATGCTCAAAAAGTTAACAGTCAAACTCAGATACAAGCCAAAAAACTAAATGATAAAAATCTTCCTGACTTTGAAACCGCTAACAGCACACAACCTTCCAAAGCATCATCTGATGACAAGCAAACAGATTCTTCTCCAGTCACGATTTCAGAAGCCAAGAAAGATCCCGCTGATGGTTCAACCCAAGATGCACCTAAATCTTTTGACACCAGTCAAAGCTCCGAAACCCCTTTAGTAAACCAAGAGCCCATGCTTTCTTCTCCAGTTGATAACATTCTGCCTAACTTGACTACAAATGTGCCTGAAATCCCATATTCAGAGGGGTTATTGACGGGTTCCAGTTCAGGGTTGTCCTCTGAAACACCTCTTCTTCTTGAGAGATGTGACACTAGCCCACAGTTCACCGAAATGCTTCCTGTGCTACAAGACACACCGCTTGAGACCCCCGAACCTTGTAAAGCCCTGAACTCAGAACCTGACTGCAGCAGCTTTATATCACCAGCTGAGGGGGCTAGTGTGTTGATGAACCACTTAACATCCACTGCAATAGAGCCCCCAGTAGCAGGTTCTGCTGATAACAGTCAATGCTCTCTGTTGGGTCTTCTTCAGCCTTCCCCTTTAATGTCAGCAGATGTACCAAACCCCTCTCAAGGACTTGTAGACCCTCTCCAGATGTATTCTTTGCCTACTTTCAGTCAGCCTCCCTTAACAAGTATTACATTGCAACCAGTGACTGCTGTACAAGAGTCAACAACTTTACCGTCCCTGGAACCTGCTAAACTGACAACTCTTAGTCCCGTTGGAGATATGACACAGACACTACTAAATGTCATGCCTCAGAATGATCCAGGCTTATCAGCTACTGTTTCTCTACCGGTGTATGCCACACAAACACAGCCACTAGGCTCTACAGCTGTCAGCATTGTTTCCTCCTCTGCAGCAATATCGCCTCTGTCTGGACTGTCAACACATTGTTCAGCTGCTCCCACACAGGTACAAACCACCTCAGCTCCGATGATCCTAAATGGTTACAGTTCTTCTGTCCAGAAGGAAGCTACAGCTGGCCATACAATCTCCATCAATTTTTCTACACCCAGGCCAACTGTCGAACCTCAGCAACCAGTGGTACCCCAGGCATTACCAGGTCATGCCATTCTTACTGTAAAGGAGGTGGGAGGTCCAAATGTAGACCCTACACCACATGTACTACTGGTGAACCGCCTTGGGCAGATCTTTGTGAAAAACCCTGAAAGCAACACTTTCCAGCTGCCTACTCCCAACTCCCCATCCTACAACTGTGTCACTCAGATCGCTAGCCTTTTGCAGAGCAACGCACTGTCTGCCACACTAGCTGCAGCTGGTAATATGACTGCACCACCATCTGTGGCCAATGTGACGACAGGACCTCCTCCACTAGTCACGCCTGCAGTTCAGAATCCATCCGCTGTCACGCAGCTGCTCACACACAAAAACAATGACACAATGGCAACGGCCAATGTGAAGAAATCAAGAAAAACTTCAAAAACGCCAAAAGATGAAACTGCTCCAGATTCAAGAAAACCAAAGAAGAAGAAGGAGTCCAGCATGTCAAAGAAATCTAAGTCCTCCAAGGCCTCGGGGCAGCCTGCTCTGCTATCTGAGAATCCTCCCATGAGTCCTGCTGAAAGTGCCCAAGCAATTATTAATCAAGCAATGGCGAGTAACTACACCCCCAAGTGGAGTGGGCTTCGAACAATGAGCCCTTCCTCACTGGTTTTGCCACCCGGCCTGTTAATTGAACCAGATCCTCCAGAGTCGCCCCGCTCTCCGTCACCACAACCTAAACCAGTTCCCCCACCCCGCCCTCGCACCCATGTCCGCATGAAAAGAGTGTCTTCGCTTTCAGACCGCATTGTCACAAAGAAATCTAAGGTTGACTTCCTGCAACCGGAGCCCGTCATCGAGGATGAGGAGCGTCGCAAACCAGCTTTTCCGAGCATGTCCAGTAGGGCCTCAGGAGTCCGAATCAAGACCCCCACAGTGAAAGGAGTACTGAACCTGGACGAGTTAAAAGAGGAGCATCGAAGTGATTCTGATAGCTCAGGGTAAGTTTTTACCTATCCGAAGTCATTTTTTTAGCTGCTCTGCTGGTTATCGTGTCAGTTATCATTTAGGCTGATGAAAGAAAGAAAAATTCACGTAGTCAACCAATGGAGGTGGTATTTTGCTATGTTTCCGTTACTCAGCCAATTGATGCCTTTCAATTCTTAAATACGGTCCACTTCAAAGAAGTCAGGACCCTGTGTGAAATGTAAATAAAGCATTGCAGTGACTTTTAAATTATTTCAGTCCGTTGCTCAACTGAAAAAAGTACAAAGGAGTCATATGAAATGTTCATTGTTTTACACTGGCTCATTTTGAACTCATTGCCACCAGCATGTTTGAAATATCTGGGACAGCAGTGAGTTTATCACCGTGCTCCGTCACCTGTTCTTTGAACTAGACGCTGTAAGCGTTTGGAAACTGAGACCACATTGCTGTAGTTTTGAAAGTGAAATGTTTTCACAATCTTGCTTGATATCGGATTTCAGCAGCCCAAAGACAAAACCTACAAAACCTGTATACATTATGCAGTCTTTTGTTCAGCGTTAAAGGGTGCCTTCGTAGATGTGCAGTTTACCCATGCAATTAGTACTAATGAGGCCTTGTACTGTCTCAAATTATGGCTTTCAAGCAGTTTCTGGATAACAAGTCTGATGATTGTTCTCCTCTTTTATAGGAAAACAATGATTTTGCATTAGAGAGCCTGAGAAACAAATATTTACGTATATGAAGTCATTTTTAAAAACAAAATAATTGTTTACACTTGTTTTTCCCAGATCAGAGCCTTGGAATTTCATGTCTGTGAGTGAACAAGGCAAACAGCAGACCTGGGAACCAGTGGGACACAGCACACTGACTGACTGGAAGAAATATTCTGGTATTCTTGAGTTAAAACTGTATAATTTGACGAGTTTAAAAGTACCAGCCACATTTAATATATCACTGATTTATGAATGGGACCTTTTCGCTTCTGTGTTCTTTAAATGTGTTGAAATGCTCTGAGATTCAAGAACAATGTTAAAGACGAGCTGTACGGATTGTGTTTTGTTAGGCGCTGCTTCTGCCTCAGATGACGAACCACCTCCATCTGATAATGAGGGATGTCCAACAAATAGAGACCAGCCACACTTGCGATTCGAGATAACCAGCGATGACGGTTTCAGTGTAGAGGCAGACACCATTGAAGGTGAGGCCAATGTTGCATTTTTTTTTTTAAATTGGCATGGTAATTTTCTTGCTCTTTATGCTCATTGCGTTGAGCTAATCCCATCTAATTGTCAACTCTTCCTTCAGTGGCTTGGAAAGCCGTCACAGATGGAGTGCAGGAGGCTCGAGCGATTGCAAGGTTGAGGCCTCTGACGTTTCAGTGGCTCAGCGGTCCCCGTATGCTGGGTCTGGTCCATGATGCAGTGGTGTTCTTGCTGGAGCAGCTTGAAGGAGCTCACCGTTGCCAGCGCCATAGTTTCCGTTTCTTCAAACAGTTCAGCCAGGAGGATGATCTGCCCGTCAACCCCAGTGGCTGTGCCCGTTCGGAGCTTTACCTTAGGTATGTTTGCCCTTTAGCTTTTTTTTTTCCATTAGTACCTGCTTGTGACTTGAGGCAGTACAACTCGGCTTGACTCATTTTCCATTACGATTGAGTAGCACCAATGTGCGTGGGGTTGTTATAGCAACACGCCCGGCCCTCCTGTGGCGTCGTTTGTATGCAGCATGAACGCTACAACAAAGGTGGACGTCAAGGCGATGTGATTCCTGCTGCTCAGCTTGTGGCTTTTCATTAGACCCACCATGGTGTTGTTTCTGTGCCATTTCCCTCGTCGCTGGGTTTCAAAAATGGCAGTTTTGATTTTCGGAAGGAAAATCAAAACTCAGGGTACCAGGTATTATCCATTAGGTGATAGTACCAGGTACTGTCACCTAATGGAAAACCTTAAAAACCGTTTTGAGCTGTGCCGAGCCACCCAGAGTAGGTACTAATGGGAAAGGGATGTTTCATTCCTCCTGGAGAGAGTGAGTCTGAAAGATATTGCTCTTTAGGAAACTAACAGCATTTTATTTGCTCTAACAGGAAGTCTACGTTTGATATGTTCAACTTCCTGGCTTCTCAGCACAGACAGCTTCCTGATATTGGGCCTTACGATGATGAGGAAGACGAGGTTCTTTTGAAGTCCACGAGGTCAGGCTTTAGTTTATATTTCCTGGATTATAATGCCATTTTAGGACTTTCAAACCACTTTTCTCTGAAATATGTTTTTCAGCTCCATATTGAAACTGCACACACCACTTTTTTTAAAAACCAAAATATACTTTTTCATAAATATATTGACTATTGACTTTTTTTTTTTGTAGTATGTTGCAAAATAGCGGTGTTGACATTTTGGGTCAATTAATTTCTGCTCCCTTTATCAGACGAGCCACCAGTTTAGAGTTGCCCATGGCCATGCGTTTCAGACATCTGAAAAAGACATCCAAGGAGGCAGTAGGAGTGTACAGGTGAGTTACATTTGCAATTTATCATTGCTACATGAGATAATTTTATGCATTGCCATATGATGCTTAAAATACTCAGTTGACAGTATCTTAGTTTTAAAACTTTTAAACAAAGTTCATAGCCTTAGCTGCAAAAGCCAAAAAAAAATATATATATATATATATTAAAAAAACTTTGAACTTGGCTCACTCATTTGTTTCACTTCTTAATCTTAATGGCCGCATGGCGTTCAAGTTCCTGTTGCATGTGATGAACTCAGACATCTAATTGTGTCATCGTGTTTCTCTTTAAAACCAACACGGGATATGACTTTTCTCTCTTTGAAATCTTTTATCGTTTCCACACTTCGGCTTGATTCCAACAAATTTCCTATTGATAAGATTAACAGAGAAAACCAAAGCATTCCCTGTCACGAGCAGCGTGAGCAGGAGGATTCAAAACTGAAAAAAAGCATCCTTCAGTGATCTTCAATGAATATTCAGCATTGAAGTCCAGTTTACTTTATTTTCTTGCAGTATGGATGACTCTTTGAAAATTTTTCTGGATTTCCTCTGTCAGTTCAGTTTACCCGACTAATTTTATTATGTATGAATATTTTTTGCAGTGTAGTATAGAATTTTATCTGTGATCATGTTAATGGAAAAGCAAGTCGGAGAAAATACGTTAGCATGGCTCTACCAGAGGTTTCTTTCTGTTAAAAAGGAGTTTTTCTTTCCCACTGTCACTAAGTGGGGTTTCCTCTCTGTTATTGTAGGGTCTTTTCCTTACAATATAAAGCTCTTACCATCCTGTGGTGATGAGAACCATGTGACTAAAATGGCATTAGCTGTCATAAAACAAGGGTGATATATGTAGTCATTTAAATGTAGTTGCAGTTAAGAGCTCTTTGGCAGGTTGATGTCAAATGTGTCAATATTGCTAGCCAGACAACAGAATCGCACCACAACATTGTACCACACAAACAAAGCATAGCTAACATACATGCTTAAAAAAACTACAAAGACATTCAGTGTAGATCCACATCAGCTTTCCTTTTACTTTTTCTTTATCATTTGGCCACATTTAACTCTACTTCTGCAGGACAATAACTGCGCTGTGACCTCACTCAATTTCTAAGAAAAAGGGTTTCATTAAACTGAATACTTTTTTTCTCTTTTTTTTTGTTCACTGCACAATACTGCTTTGTCACTCTGTAATGTTGCTGCTAGCCAGAAAGCACAAAAGGAGAAGTGGTTGGGGTGGGAACAGTCCTGTGAAAAATGACAAAATCTAGTGACAAAGAGCATGTAGGGATCTTTGAGGGAGAGGGATGTCATATGTTATGTTCTATTTGGCTGTAGCTCAGGAGATAGACCAGCTGATCAGAAGGTTGGTGTTGCTCCAGCGCGCAAAATAAAGTATCCTTGTGCAAGATACTGAACCCCAAGTTGCCTCCAGTGTATTCATTGGAGTTGAATTTGTGTTAATGTTAGATAGAAAGTACTTAAGTAGACAAAGCACAGAGAAAAGTGCTTGTAAGAATGTGTGTGTTGGTGAATGAGGCATGAGGCATATAATGCGCTTTGAGTGCTTAAGTAGAGTAGGAAAAAGCTGTATAAGAGCTGGTCCAGTTACCATTTATATTAAAATAAGACAAAAACAAAACAAAAAAACCCCCCAACAAAACAAAAAAAGATTAAAGTGGCTGAATTTGGGTATATATTTTGGGTGTATCCCTAGTTCCGGTGTTTACCATGTTAGTGTTTGTGTGCCAACATTCATGCGAAGGTAAAAGATTCTAAACTAAAAAAGTGGACAAATTAAAGTTTGGCAGTATCAGCAATATAATATACAAATGTGTTATTGTATAGATTTTTAAATATCTTCCTATTGCTTTAGAATCAGTTCTCATCTTGATAACGCTTCCTGTAGGTCTGCTATCCACGGCCGCGGTCTTTTCTGCAAGAGGAACATTGAAGCAGGAGAGATGGTTATCGAATATGCGGGCATTGTCATTCGCTCCGTGCTCACCGACAAAAGGGAGAAGTACTATGATGGGAAGGTTTGTAAATCTGCATCATTGTCATTCTAGTTTTGGTCAGGTATTTCATAGCAACTGACGGCTCACGCTGAGAGAGTTCATGAAAAAGACCAACAGGTTTCATTTTTGCTCCCTGCAGGGTATTGGTTGTTACATGTTCCGCATCGATGACTTCGACGTGGTGGACGCGACTATGCACGGCAACGCGGCGAGGTTTATCAACCACTCGTGTGAACCTAACTGCTATTCTCGAGTGATCAACGTGGAAGGTCGGAAGCACATCGTCATCTTCGCTCTTAGGAAAATCTACAGGGGGGAGGAGCTCACCTACGACTACAAGTTCCCCATCGAAGACGCCAGCAACAAACTCAACTGTAACTGTGGGGCCCGGCGATGTCGTCGTTTCCTAAACTGAGAAATCTCTTGGATACAAAAAGGGGAGGATCCTGTTTACTAGTAAGCCTTAAATTGTGGTGACACTGGATTGGGCTTGAGGAGGCTGCGGTCAGTCTGCCCAGCAGGGGGAATAAGCCACTATGAGACTGGCCGAAATATGGCTAGTGAAAAGTGAGGACATTTTTTGTTTTTGTTTTTTTGGGGGTTTTTTTGGTGGGGGGGGGGCAGGTTCGAGCGGAAGAGAATGAGAACCAGCACAAAAAACTGATTTTGCAGAGTTTCTTGCCTCGCAGTGTACTAAAATATATGGCTCCCAGAATAATGTAATTGCAGCTGTAATAAAATCAGAGGAAGTGGCTTTGGGTGTTCGTGACAACCGGAGATTTCAAAATGTGGGGAGTTTCTGGATTTGAGCAGGTAACCTCAGATCAAGCCTTATCTGTCACATTACATTACAGCTCCATCCCTGTAGTCGTGAAGTCAGTTCTCAAGCCATACATCACCCAGACCTTTATTTGTACGATTCAGAGTTAAGTTATGTTAACTCATTTGCTTTTTTTCCCTTTTTTTCTGTCTTTTTTTGTGAATAACAGAAAAACAAAACAAAAACATGGTGCTAAGCTTTTTAAAAGGTTTGTCTTTAGTTGGACTAAGATGTCTTGCGAATCAGGAATTGTTTAGCTCTTTCTTTACCCTCCTGAGATCTTAGATTTATGCACGCTTATCAGTCCTCCTGTTGTTATCTGTAAAATCTCACATTCAAAACCTGCTATTCGTCACCCACTTTCTTCCTGTATGGAGTGTAAAATTAGTGTCTGGTTTCATAGCAGAAAAACAGTGTCATAGAAACGTCCTCTTAGTGTCTTTTTTTCTTTCTTTCTTTGGTTGTTTTGTTTTTTTCACATGTAAAGTGTATGTAGCAAAACACTACCCAAGCCAAAATTGAAGATTTCCTTCTTTCCTTTTTTTTTAAATGTATATTTTAATACTCTCATGGCAGATGCTCATCGTTACCTATTGCAATAAGACTTTGCTGCCCTGCAGTTGCACATAAATACCATCAAACATCCAAATTCATCTTCGTGAAATCTTCTGCAGTTTCTCTTAATCAGGGAGGGCACTGGTGTAAGGCATTGCTACTGAGCATGTACATTGAGCTCCTGCACCGGGATGGTTGAAAAGACGGTGCAGGTGCAAGACTTTTCTAGGTGTTGCTGCCTTTAAAATAATGATTGTTGTAAGTGGATGTTCAGTGGTGTCATTGGTGAGGCATTCACACACTGTTCAAATTGGTAGTTATATTTATTCATGTTTTGATTTCTATTTTAAATGGTTAAAGGTTGCTTTGTACAAATTGGTGGCGGTCTAGTGAACCCCCCCCCCCCCCCCCCCCCTCTCCCCCTTCCTTTA
>VUQG01004433.1:0-11122 GCA_015106755.1 Etia nguti
CCTTGTCACGTCTGTAATTAAATATGTGCTCCCTGGGAGACAGAGGGGTACCGAGTAATAAAAAAGAAGCTTTGTAAGCGTCCCCCTCTCTTTCTCGCTCTCTCTCTCTTTTGATGTTTTAGTTTGTGTTTGTTGGCATAGTGACAACCCCCAAGACATGCCTTACATGCAGTTTTAATGCTTGTAAAAGAAAATCTCAATATCAGCCAAGAACCATATCTGCTCATACCTCGCTATGAGCTTACAGTCAGCTGAAGAATGCTGTATAATGTTAATTAAATGGCTGTAACACACATTTCCTTTCATATAGCCTAAGAGGAAAAAATAAATGGAGGTATTTTCTTTATTTACAGCAATTTTGAAAGACTACTGTATGTCCTAATAACATTTTCTCCACTTTTTTTCTCTTGTGGTAAATATGAGGTTTTAAACTGCTGAGCAGGGACTGCTCAGGGGTGATTAAAGCATACTACTGTAAAACAACAACAACAACAAATACTGGCAGTCACACTCTGTCTGTTGTATTTTATAGTCACTATTTAAATTGTCTTTGTTAGTCTTTTTTGTGATTCACCATTGGACTAGTTTTTGTCCAACTGGAAGTTCAGAGTTCAAAATTTCTGACTTTCAACTGTCAACTGATTAATTTTTATAAAGTTGGTATTTACTTTAATATTCTGCTCTGAATAATCAGAAAAAGTGTCAATTTTTACTGGTGATCTTGAAATCTCGTTCTGGCAGGAACATTAGGATAGAAAGAAAATCTTCTAGGTGCATCATATCCTCAGAACACAAGGTTGATTTGTTTTTAATTAACGAAAGTTATTGATCTAACTCATGGATGGTTTTTTTTTTCTTTTACGGAGGATAATTTGTTTTAAAGGGAAGGTGTAGAGCCAAAGATACTGTGTGAGATGAGAAAAGAGAAAAAAAAGCATGCAGGAAGTTAGTTGTTGTTTGGTCCACTTATCAGGACAATCAACTGTTTCAGCAGCAGCTGTAACCCGTAGTACATGGAGCAATCAAGGCAGGCTAACCCCCTTAGTGCATAATTGCTGCAATTTGTGTCAGAAGTCAGACTCATAATTCAGTATCAAAAATCTGAACACATGTATGTGATACTAGCCTAGTCTAACAGCTGTTTGTGAGGTCATTACAAAAATCAGTCTACTGTTTAGTGTACCTGGAGGCGTTATCACTGCCTTTCTCATGTCAGTGAGCACGAGTTATTAAGTAATGTATTTCAATAGGAAGTATATTTCATGTCAGAAACCATGACCACCATGACAAAAAAAAAAAAAAAACCTTCATGCTTCAATCATATTAGGAAAAACAGCAGTTGGATCAAAATTATTGCAACCATGTGCAATGAACTTGCAATCTCATTGGACCAGGTCTGCAACCACTCACAGTTGTAGTGGTCTTTCAAAATGGTGATAAAGACAGAGTCTTTAATTTGGGAAGGAGTTGAGTTGCAGAGTCATTACAATGTGTTAGCAATCACAGCATGAACACAGAAAGGATTCCCTCTGCCACGGCCCCTCTAACCTCTTTTTGGCCTTTTTAAAAGTGAAAAATATGGGGGGGGAAAGTGGAAAATATGAATTTTGTGAAGAATGAAGAATAAAAAAGAATGCAATTATTTGCAAATCTTATAAACTCATATTTTAGTCACAGTGGAACATAGAACAAATTTCTCCGTTTAAACATATAATGTGTTTTCTAAGTGACACGTCTCAGAAAAGCTGGAACTTTTCTTTGGGAAGTTGAAAAATGTTTTGCCATGTTTACTTCTGTGTAACATCCCCTCTTCTTTTAATAACATTCCTGGGAACTGAGGAGACCAGCTGCTGGACTTTCGGGAGAGAATGTTGTCCCATTTTTTGTCTGATGTAGGCTTCTAGCTGCTCAGCAGTCCTGGGTCTTTGTTGTGTTTTTCATTTTCATTTCACGATGTGTCAAATGTTTCCAGCTGGTGAAAGGTCTTGACTGCAGACCTCCAAAGCTATGCTGTTCTAATTGCTGCAGGATATAATAGTATGCAGCTTAAAATATTCAAGACTTTTCCTAAAAAAGATGTCATCGGATAGGAGCATAAGTTGGAAATGTTTTTAAAACTTCGTTGTGTACCACAAACAAATGTTCATAAAGAAAAATGCAGTTTTTGCAGGACTCACTCAAGATCCAATTTTGGGGGTTTGTTCAGTATCACAGGCATTTGCTTTTAATTAGAAAAGTAATTCAATAAAAAAGAACGTGTTTCTTTTTTTATGTAAATAGGTTCATTTTATGGGTCATTTTGTATTAAAAGTCCCTCAGATTACTATTGTCAGTTGCACTGTAGCCGTGTAAGTAATGTGTAATTTATTGTAGAGCAGCATGTTGGTCATAGTCTGTTAGTACCTCAGCAAGTTTAATAGTTTCATAACACCCCATAATAAATCCCTTCAGACCAATCTGATTCTGTTGTTTGCACACCTTATTTGTTTTCCCAGCATACAGAACTGGCTGTTAGAGCCGGAAGAGCCGATTTATTTATTTATTTAAATAAGGCACTGCATGAAAAGTGCACACAGCTGCCTAAGCCTGAGTACATGAACCTTACTAAAACTGCAAGTTTGAAGATTTAGATGCAATGTTGAAGCTATTTAAATCAATTCTAAAGTTTTTACAGGGAAACTCCAATACACATCAAGTGTTTATTAGAAAATAAACATTAATCAGTGGCTGACATTGCATAGGCTGCTAACGTCTGCTGGTTAGTTGGTTAAAATGTTAATTGTTTGCACAATGTAGCATTTGCTATTTGTTCCGCGTCCAAATTTCTTCACCAGTTTCCCGTATTCTAAGTCTCAAGTCACAAGTTGCATTTTTAGGTAGTCAAGTCACTGGTAATTCCTGCCTGTGTCTGGCTGAAAGACTATAATTTTTGTGACATGAGTCTAAAAGTCCAGGACTCAACTCTGCTTAACTTAATTACTGTATTCATTCTCGACACTGAACACAGGAAGCAGCTCGGGATGGTCCCTGAACAGTTCAGATTACAAAAATAGCTTTCTGTGATAAAATCTTAAAGTTACTTGAATGTTAACAGTTTGGTTATTTGTCTACAAATGCGTAACAATATGTGAAATAGTGTACCTGTGATGCGTTTCAACAATGAAAGCAAATTAAGTCACAACAATGTGGGCCCTGCACTGCCCGCCGGCATATATTACCGGCCATAAATCCAGTTTTATCGCTCCTGCATTCTTGAGGATAAATGTCCTCTCTACAAAGCGGTATTAGGTATCGCTGTGCAAACACAAAACCGATGATATCTCCTCTATCTCATGCATTGCTCATACAGAATCTTTGTGATCAGGGTTGAGGGGTCGTTTAGCGCTCAGCTTTTATCTCATATTTCAACAGAACAAGGAGCCAATTTACCTCTATGCTTCACTGATGCAGGTTTATTGTGATTGTCTCGTCAGCAGTTTCATATAATCATAATAATTATGTTATACTTTGAATCATGAAGTGCTTTCTAGAATATACATGTTTTACACTACTGAATGCATTGAAATAAATCTTCATTTTCACCAGGGTAAAAAGTCAGAGCTGGATCTGATATTGCCATTTTGACAGCATTTCCAAGATCATATTTCAGGTCTAACATGTTCATTCCTTCTGCATATAAATGACTGTACAGTTTGTTCCTCCCACAAACTGCCCATGCCTATACCCTATCTCAGCTGTCATCAGACTAGATAATGCACACCGGTTCCACTCTGCTGCTGTAGAGATTGCAGTTTCAACAAAATAAAAAATAGTCGGGAAGAAATGCAGTGTTTGTCATATCTGCCCCGATGCTTGCTATGTGAGAGCGTGGCTCCTGTGTTTCTCTGTACACACGTTGTTGAGCAAACTTGTTATGATTGACTTGGGTTTGTGTTGTCAACTCTGCAAATGATCTGTGACTGAGGCTGTCTGCCAGCCCCGATCATGCAGAAACTGCCATAAAGTCATGTTTATCAGGTTGTTTTATATATTGTTTGTCCTCGAACTGGGAGTATTCATAACTGTATTCAGGAATATGCGGTAAAAGAGAGAAATTAAATTATACCAATCCTTTCCAAGAAAAATCTTGTGTTTTTCTCAGACATGGATATAGTAGCTTCAAGTTACTATGGGTAGCCTAGCCATGTCATTTTCACCACTAAGTAGTAAAAATTTTCTCTGTTAAAAGTTTTCTTCCTCTGTGGTGGAAGATCTTTGAGGTTCCAGTGTCATAGACCGGCCCTGAGTTGTTTTAATTTTAACGCTCTAGAAGTCCAAGATGGCTGAGCACGCATTCTCCGTCCTGAGTTTCCCTTCTCTTCAGCGAGACCATCACGCTCATCAGCCACATATATAAAAAGGACCAGTTCCTGCTCTTAGTCTTCTTGTCAACCTCCTAAGTGTTGTAAAGATGTTCTTCTGTAGCTTCTTGGTGAATTCCCTTCTTCATTGTGCTCGTCTGTTTTAATTTCTAATGCCTTCCTGGTGCCTGAAAGAATGAATAACTTACCTCCATATCCAACCTGTTTCTGTTGAGCTAGTTCACTCTGGAAGCCTCCTCGGTCCCTCACCTGCCAACTCACCCTACAACGGCCACCATCTCTTACGGGAACAAAGCAGTGGACTCCCACCTCTTCTTGTAATTAAAGTAGGCATACTGTAGGCATACTGTAGGCATCACATTGACAAGTCCCTTCTTGTCAATGTGAAAATTCTCTGTGGACCCTTTGGAATAGACTCACCTGGTCTAACTACTGTCTCCTCTGTAAACTCTTTCGTGACCTGGGTTGCTCTCCTTTATCCTCCTTGTGCCTCTTCATTCACTTAATGATGCCTAATATTAAAAATAAAAGAGGTTATAAATTTGTTGACTTTTAACTGTATTTTATAGCTTTTCCTGCTGATAAAGACCTTCCACATTTATACTACACCAAAGTTAAATAATTTATAATGGTCTACTATAGAAGTTTGGACTAAACAAAATCTATCACTTAAACTTTTATTGTAGAAATACAGGTGCTATGATATAGTGAAGTACTAAAACTTTTTCTGTAATTTCATGTAGAAAACTGAGATTTACTATCAAATTGCACATCTTTATCTTGTATTAAAGCATCCCAGGGATCAAATGTGCAGTTAAGCATCTTCCCACTGACAGAAAGTAGAATTTCACTCATCCGACCTGCTTAAGTGGGCTGTATATGGCCCGTGATGTAAAGTGAGTTGGACATCCCTGATCTAGATAATATCACAAAATAACCTGGATTTATTCAATTCTCTTGATTCAGGGAATTAAATTATGCATGGTGTGGCCTTGGTTGGAGGTATTCTCAGTAATTGAAAACTGGCAAAGTCTCAAATTATAAACATTAAAAAAAAAATCTTTATTAGCCAGGAACTAAAATGCTCAAGATTAAAGGGTTGAATCACTGAGTGTTGGTTGTGAGCTGGCATTCCAGGCTCTGGTTGCCCCGGTAATAGCCCCATTATGTTTGCTGTGTCACCTGTGTGGCGGGTGCCGCATGACGAATTTAACATCACATCTTGTGTCTTGTGCCACAATCTTTGTGGTGCTTCTGCCGGTCATGCACCTCCCAATTTCTGTAACCTGGCATGTTGCGCTGAGGCTGCCGCACCTGGGTTAAAAACACCTGTGTACGATCGTGTCGGTTTTTACCAACACGATGGAATGATATCCCAGTACAGAAGCTCAGGGACATACAAATATGTCTGTCCTCGGCTCAGGCAGCATTAGCCTAGCTTGATTTTCAGTAGCAAAATTGTAGCTTCCAGAGAAAACCTGTGCAAGCATGAGAACAACATACACAATCCACAGAGAAAGAATGTGTCTAGGTGTTTACTCAGCAAACAATTCTGTCACTGCATATGCAATACACTGTAAGTTAATACTTTATCTGGGCCCAAAATGCTACAGTTGACTTTAGTTCCTATAGAGGGAAGAAGGAAAATGGAGGAGCAACTTTTAAGGAGTATGGAAATTATATTGTAATAAAAAAAAAAATAATAATAACTTAGATTTGTATAGCGCCTTTCAAGAAACCCAAGTACGTTTTACACAAGAGTAGCCAGAGGTTAAAAAGGCTAGAGGTTGAGGGTTTTGTTGAAGAGGTGAGTTTTGAGAAGTTTCTTGAAGGACTCCAGTGACGGGGCATTGTGAATCTCATATGGGAGAGTTCCAGAGGCTGGGGGGTGCCACACTGAAGGCTCTTTCCCCAAAGGTATTGAGGTTGGTGCGAGGGACAGAAAGGAGACCCAGGGCTAAGGACCGTAGCATCCGAGACTGTGTGTATGGTTGCAGCAGGTCAGAGAGATACCGAGGTGCCAGGGCATTGAGGGATTTGTAAGTGAGAAGAAGGATCTTGTAAGTAATGAGTGACTTGACCGGGAGCCAGTGGACACTTATGAGGGTGGGGGGGGTGATATGCTCCCAGAGCTTAGTGCCTGTTAGAAGCCTGGCAGCTGAGTTCTGGACAAACTGGAGCCTATCAAGTGCTTTAGTGGAAATCCCAAATAGGACCCCGTAGCAGTAGTCTAGCTGGCTGGTGACAAAGTCATGAATGAGGGTCTCTGCTACAGAGTCAGTGAGTGATGGCTGAAGTCGAGAGATGTTCTTTAGGTGGAAAAAATGTGTTTTGGTAACAGATTTGACATGAGTCAGGAATGAAAGAGTGAAGTCCAAAATGACACCCAGATTGCAAATCTCAGAGGAAGGTAAGATGAGGCAGCCTATGCCAATGTGTATATCGCTAATCTTCTGTAGTAGGGCTTTGGGGCCACAACCAAGAGCCCTTTATTATTACCATTGAGCTTGAGCAGGTTGGTTGACATCTTTATTTTGATTTCATTCAGACAGTTGACAAGTGATTGTGGGGGGAGCAAGGTGGAAGGTTTGGCACTGAGATAAAGTTGTGTATCACCAGCATAAACTATGTTCTGTTGGAGAGGTATGACTGAAAACAGGAGAGTACCGTACCACTGAGACCAAGATAGTTGGTTAGGCTGGAGAGAAGCACGGTGTGAGAAATGGTGACGAAGGCTGCAGAGAGGTCCAGGGGGATGAGGATGCTGACGTGGCCAGATTCACCTGCAATAAGAAGGTCATTATTTATTTGACCATATATATTGTAAGAAGGACAAACTATGCTCAGGTCAGAAACAGCTATCCATTTCCGGACCATTGACTCTTTCCAAGCATCTACAAAGGTGACAAGCTAACACAAAGCCACTAGCAAAGCACCCAGAATATACTAAGTGTATACCAACCCCAGCCAAGCAGCCAGAACCTTCAACAGATAACAGAAGCTGTCAGACTTTGGATTGGAACCATTGGAACCTGCATCTCTATCCATGACTGTTTCTACAGTAGAATTGCCATGGTGATCTCTGTGAAGCGCCCTTTGGGCTGGTTTTCAGCTTTGCTCTTGGCTATGTTGTCATACTTGAACATTGAAAGAAAAAATTTGTGTGTGTCCTCCAAGGCTGGGATTGTGTCAGTGTGTGGGCAAGTAGCCTAAGGTTTATATCTTTAACTGCTAATTATCTGACAGTGTATTTCAGCCCATGATGTGAAAACACAAAAGTGATATGAAGTATAGAGTAGGTCATTACTTTCTGCAGGATGTAATCAAGTGATGTAATACATGTCCTTTCTTTAAAAGTAACAAGTAATGTATTTCTTTTCTTTTTGTTTGCTCTTTTCTATTACTGTGTCTGATGTTGAAGTGTGCTTTGTGTATGCTATCTCCAGGCCACAGAAATGAAATAAAAATAAATTTATTCTGTTGCTTTTATACTTGAAAAGTACCTGCGATTACATTATTCATAGAACTTCAGGTCAGTCTGTTAAAATGTTGTAATCATTAACACATTTCTTATCTAATAAAGCTTTAATATTCCCACTCAAACAAATAATTTTGAGTTTGACTGATTTAACAATTACCTAAACTTGCCCCCAAAAAGTGTGGTTTTCCTTGTCTTTGGTATAGTGTAAGGGAATGTTGTTATTCTTTGAGACCAACATCACTGCCAGATTATTCCTCCATTAGTAAAACCAGTTCAGAGCTCTTTTTAATGGACATACGCGGGGCACAAGCCAAAGTAGTCATTTTCAGCCCTGCTGTTCTGAGAAATGACTCACAATTAGCTCCATTGAGGTAACTGTCAGTGCACTAATCTCTGGCTTTTTTCCATATAATTAAAGGAGCTGCTTTCAGGGTGTTTACACAAAAACACGATCGGATTCTTGGGAACAGTGGCCTTGTTGATGAGTGGGAGATTTTTATTTGATCTCCCTGAGGCTTCTGCATGTGGGAAGACAGGTCACCTGCATCATTCAACCAAATCCCCCCACTCCACCTCCACCTCCACCTGATCTCTCCCTCAGGATAATGCGGGTGGTGGACAGATGAGCGTTGACTAAGTGACGCTGACTTGCGAGTCCTCGCCTCCCTCAGCTTGTATGTGACTAAAAATCCTGCAGGTTGTGTTCCCGTGTACGTGCATAACTAACTTAAAATGCAGTGTTTTCACATGGTATGTTTACTGAAGTAGCCAAAAGGATTCACCTCCACTGAGAACACCCCAAAGGACTCCGTGTATATTACACTTATTACTGGTTATTTTCTTCTGCAACAACATCGTAACCCACTTTATGGCACTTGTTATCTTGTCTTCACACATCAAACTAGCAGCAGCTGAAAAAGTAGCCATTTGATAATTGGTCATAATCAGGTGTGTGGCTAAGCCACATGTTCCTCCTTCAACCACAACAACTACCTGCAAGTTTCTTACATAATTTTTTGAAATAGGGTGCACCCCAGAGGTGGCAAAGGTACACGGGTTCTTTATTGAAGTAGAAGTACATGCAATACATATGATTAAAAAAGAAAAAAAAGTGAGAGGCTAAAGTGTGGAAGGCCCCCCAATTTTTTAAAGTATAAAAGTAAAAGGCAACACTTCAAAGGATATCTCTAACAGCTATTTTTATTCAGAGCTGATGTCTGATGTATCTCTACATCTTTCTCTCACATGTATTAAAAATATATCAATAAAATTCTCTTTTGTGTGCTATTATTCCCCCCTTTAAGTTCAAATTGGTTTTTTGTCAGGAAAGTGTGCACAGACTTAAAATAAGCACTAGCTCCTCTTCAAATGTGTTATAGTTATGAGCCTGTTTGGAAAATAAAAGGATGAGAAAGTAAAGAGGTAAAATGTAGAAAGTAAAAGTATAAAATCTAATTAAATTATTTATTCCTGGTGATGATCAAAAATCATCATCAGTTTTTAAATGATGATTTCATTTATTGAGGAAAAAGGCCATCCAAACCTACCTGTTACAATGTGAAAAAGTTTTGAATTATCTGTGATTAACCACATTTGTTTGAAAGCTGAAGCCAATTTCACTAGCTGGTCCCACGCCTGATTACTGGTAGACCTATTAAACGAAAAACCACTTGAACACTTGAATCACAGAACCTGATAAAGTCACTGATATCTGTCAGTCTGGAAAGGGTTAAAAAAAAATTCTACGGCTTTTGGGACTCAAGCAAACCACAGTGAGAGCCATTATCCACACATGGAAGAAACTTGGAACAGTAGTGAACTTTCCCAGGAGTTCCAGGTCTCCCAAAATGTCTACAATAGCACATCAACAACTCGTCCGGGAGGTCACAACAGAACCCAGAAGAAGATTTCATGAAGTGCAGGCATTACTTGCCTCAATCAAGGTCAGAGTTCATGACAGAGATGGGGCAAAAATAGCATCCATGGGAGAGTTCCCCTGATGATCAAAAAGAACACAAAGGATCATCTCACATTTGCCAAAAGCATCTTGATGATCCCCAAGACTTTTGGAAAAATATTCTGTGGATTGACGAGAGAAAATATTAACTTTTTGAAAGGTTTTTGGGAGGTTTGAGTCCTGTTACATTGGGTAGTGTGATGGTCTGGGGCTGCCTGGCTGCTTCAGGACCTGGACAACTTGCAATAATTAATGGAACCATGAATTATCCTGTCTACCAGAAAATCCTGAAGGAGAATGTCCGGCCATCAGTTTGTGCACACTTAGGTCACACAGCAGGAAAATGATCCTAAACACACTAGAAAGTCCACTTTTGAATAGCTAACAAAAAAAAAAATCAAAATAATGTTTTGAAATGGGCTAGTCAAAGCCTGGACCTCTTAAACCCCAAGGGTTTTTCTGAGGTTCCTGCTCCTGAGTATTTCTCTGCAATTACAAACTCTGTATAAACAATCCTAGTTTTAAAATAAAGCTAATACTTCATCAATATAACTTACTTAGACTTAGTTCCTCCTGTGCCGGATGGCGCATTGGGCGGCAAGGGATCGCCAACGATCACGGTTTGCAGCCACATCTTCGGCCTCTTCCCATGAAAGATCGACCGCTTTCAGGTCCTCAATGAATGTCGTTTCCACGTCTGTTTTGGTCGTCCGCGGCTCCGTGACCCTCGGGCGGGTCTCCATAACATGGCTATCTTCAGCAATTGTTCCAGATGTTGGCGAAGAACGTGACCGGCGAAACGAAATCGTCGCTCCAATACCACGTCCGCTAGCGGTCGTGAGGTGATGCGCTGAAGGACCTCCTCGTTGGTAACATGATCTCGATACGAAATCTTGAGAATCCATCGGAGGCCACGCTGTTGGCAAACATTCAGGCGTCGGGTGATTGTTGCCATCGACTTCCATGTTTCACTCGCATAGATAGCCATTGGTACGACGATAGTATTGAACAAACGGACTTTGGTTGATATCGAGATGGTGGTCGATCTCCAAACCGGATTCAAGTTGTGCATCAATATAAATACTACTGCAATAAATATTACGGAAGATGCTACTTTGTCAAAGTAACTGAGGATGGAACATAGAAAAATACGATTTTTTTCCTTGGCTAACTTCTTTTTTTGTATTTTATATCATATAATCCCTTTGTGTTTCATGATCAACAACAGCTGGTGTGATTATGCGAACGTGCACCCGGTCAAATCCTTCTGCTCACCAGACCTGGAGTACCTGATGATTAAGTGCCGGCCATTCTGGCTACCGA
>VUQG01004435.1:9381-19701 GCA_015106755.1 Etia nguti
GGGAGCCAGTTGCGCTGAGGTTTTATGCGACTTCCTCCTCTCCCTCTTCCTCAAACTCGCCTTCCTCAGCGGTGGCGTCCTGGTACTGCTGGTACTCAGACACCAGGTCGTTCATGTTGCTCTCAGCTTCGGTGAACTCCATCTCATCCATACCTTCGCCCGTGTACCAGTGGAGGAAGGCCTTACGACGGAACATGGCGGTGAACTGCTCGGAGATGCGCTTGAACAGCTCCTGGATGGCGGTGCTGTTGCCGATGAAAGTTGCAGCCATTTTGAGGCCACGGGGTGGGATGTCACAGACGGCGGTCTTCACATTGTTCGGGATCCATTCGACAAAGTAGCTGCTGTTCTTGTTCTGCACATTCAGCATCTGCTCATCCACCTCCTTCATGGACATGCGACCTCTAAAGACTGCGGCCACGGTCAGGTAGCGGCCGTGGCGCGGGTCGCAGGCAGCCATCATGTTCTTGGCATCGAACATCTGTTGAGTGAGCTCAGGCACAGACAGTGAGCGATACTGCTGGCTGCCCCTGCTGGTGAGCGGGGCGAACCCTGGCATGAAGAAGTGCAGACGGGGGAAGGGCACCATGTTGACAGCTAGTTTGCGGAGATCGGCGTTGAGCTGGCCAGGGAAACGCAGACAGGTGGTCACCCCGCTCATGGTGGCGGACACCAAATGGTTGAGATCTCCGTAGGTTGGAGTGGTGAGTTTGAGCGTGCGGAAGCAGATGTCATAGAGGGCTTCATTGTCAATGCAGTAGGTTTCATCTGTGTTCTCTACCAGCTGGTGGACAGAGAGGGTGGCGTTGTAAGGCTCCACCACAGTGTCAGACACTTTGGGGGAAGGCACCACACTAAAGGTGTTCATGATGCGATCGGGGTACTCCTCGCGAATCTTGCTGATCAGCAGGGTGCCCATGCCAGAGCCAGTGCCACCGCCCAGAGAGTGAGTGAGCTGGAAACCCTGGAGGCAATCGCAGCTCTCAGCCTCTTTCCTCACTACATCCAGAACAGAGTCCACCAGCTCAGCTCCCTCAGTGTAGTGGCCCTTGGCCCAGTTATTTCCAGCTCCGCTCTGGCCTGTAGTCAAAAATATTCCAGTTTATAATGTAGGATGCACTGGAAAGACATAGAATAGTATGCTCGATTAACAAAATTCACCCAGCTTACCAAAGACAAAGTTGTCTGGTCTGAAGATCTGTCCAAAGGGACCAGACCTTACCGAATCCATCGTTCCAGGCTCCAGATCCACCAGGATGGCTCGTGGAACGTATTTTCCACCTAAACCAGGCAAAAGTGAATGAACAATATAATTTCTTGTAATTTTAAGAGGCACGCCGGATGTGATTTAATACAGAGATATGTATGCAAATCAGTCTGTGTGGCAGCAGAGGTGAATCTGCAACCAACCTGTGGCCTCATTGTAGTAGACACTGATCCTGTCTAGCTGCAGATCGCTGTCTCCATGGTAGGTACCGGTGGGATCAATGCCGTGCTCATCGCTGATCACCTCCCAGAACTAAAACAAAACAGGTGCGGTAGGAGAGGAAGGTGGGATGCAAGTTAATTCCAGTTATGTATGTGCTGATATACTTTTATTTGCATTTCTAGAAAGTTTAGTGTGTATTTCTGGTGCATGCAGGTCGAAAGAGCAGTCTATTAGTCTGATCCAGCAGATGCATAATCTGATAAGTAAAAGCGTCTTTGGTGCCATACAGCCAACAAGATTAATTATACTAAAGATATAATCCATGCCAGTGTTAAAATGATAATACTGCAGTTTGATTCAGTTTAAATTTAGACATTTTTTTTTCAGAAGCAAGTGGCTGGAAAAGAATCAGGCAAAAATAGGTCATAAATATGGAGGGGGAGGGGAGGCTGCTCCTACATCGACAATAAGGTTTCATTACTATTCCAGTCAATCAATCACTGATATACTCGCATGCAAAATTTGAAAAAACGTGGAAATATTAAATGCAAGTTATGCATGGAATTATTAAAGCGAAAAGTCGCATAAATCTTAATTTCTCCTGCATAAACCAGTGCATGAATCACTCTTGTCCTCGGTGTGAAACCCTGCACGGAATGCCAATGAGCAAATCGTCTGTGGATTGATTCTCCCTCTCTTTGGAATGTACTGAGCTTTAAGAAGAAAATACGCCGCACTGAGTTTGTTCTAGAGAATTCCTGGAAGATGGATTAGGGGAGCTCCTCTGAGTGCCACCGTGAGTGCCGGCACACGGCTCACCGGATTGCATAAACCGAAATAGAGGAAAAGAAATCAGAAAGAAATACCTTGGCTCCAATCTGGTTTCCGCACTGGCCGGCCTGCAAGTGCACAATTTCGCGCATTTTGGACAGATGGGTAAGAGGACGGTCGAGTAGGAGACGGGAATCTGAGCAGAGGAGATTCACAGGATGATGTCTCCTGCAGTCGTTTGTCCGGGATTTTGTTGCACCGCCTCTAAGAGCGTCTACTGGGCTGAAACGGTGGTGCAAGTTGACGTCATCGCCATGGCAACCAAAGACCGGAGGAGAGAGGGAGGAACCAAAAGCCGTGGAAATGGCGGATAGGATGCGAGGAAGCTGCATCAGTTGTCAATAGGTCTTCTGATTATTCTCACGGACTCAGTGACCTCACACCCAAAACTTATAATGATACTTTTTTCGGTGTGATATTTTATATATTCACATGAAACAACACCAGGCATCCAGCTGCCTGAAAGGAAAATAACAATAAAACATAAATATGTATCAGCTTGATATGTGAAGACTATTTAGTACTTTTGAACCCATTAACTTGATGTTATTCCAAAAAAAATAAAAATAAATGAATTCTCAGTGCGATGATGCAACTTGACAAAAAACTGTGCGAAAAAAAAAAAAGAAAAAAAAAAAGCCCAGGATGTGCAGCCACATCATGATTTCCTCCATGATATCAGTGCTTGACCTATTTCTGTCTGACCCAGGATGGCTTTTGCCGTGCTTATTTTTATCTTCATCTCGCGTAGCTGAATATGTTTCTGCAACACAATTAATACTTCTGGTTTGCACACAAGAAGTAAAGAGGAAAAGCAGAAACATTCACGTCAGTCTGATACCTTAGGTGTCCGACGTTTTAATCTTAGTAAATATGTTAAGACTGTGGCCTTATAAAAATGTACCAACACAATGCAGGCATTACTGAAAAAAAGAAAGCCAGTTTTTATAGTTGCAGTTACGTTTGCACAGGTTATCATGGCTACCTGTTTATATATAAAGATCCTTTCATTTTTATTATACATTGGCTACATCTAAAGCTTCTTACAGAATAATTGCTGCCTTCTCTTCAGACTTACTAAAGATAGGCTTCCAGATGAAATTCTATTTTTGGCTGCCACCTATTTTATATTCTGCCCGTCTTCAGCTGCGAACCTTTTTCTTTTTTCTTTTTGAAGATCATAAAAGGTGTCTCTTTTATTATCTTGTACCCAGCACGTTAATTTTCACAAGTCTTAAAATGCAGCCTGCTGTTAGCGCAATAACATCTTGTCACTGCTGACGGCTGGTTTAACCAGTTTGTGTCAAAACTCAACAGCTACAAGAGCTAAGCCGTACTACGAATGGAAACATGGGGAATAAAGAGTCACTCAATTCACTGATGTATGAGTTTGGGTGTTGTTGTTTTTTTCCTTTTTTTACAGTTTAATTTTTTTTTTTTAACTTCCCAGTCTCTGATTGAATGGTAAGTTTTTAAGTATGCAGATGAAGGCCAGGTAAAAACAAAGGTTTGCTGGTGGGATGGGCTGTCAACGCTAAAACAGTCACATCCTGAATGATTACATTCCAGACCTGCTCTGAGTTACCAACTAGCCTCAACCATTCTTCAACAACTGGCCAATGGGGATTTATTTCCTGCTTTCCAGCTATGCCGCATGCAGTTTCTTTCTTTTTTTTTTCAACTGCTGCATGATTCACGATACTCCCACAGTAGTCATGCACAGGAAAAACAGCATTTGGAACTTCATGTCAAGAACAATAGACAAGCTGTCCATACACTTTAAGGCTTTCTGGGGACGAGTTTAATTAGGTGTGCTAAATTATGTTGTTGCCGTTTACCGTGGAGTCATTAAGGACTTAAACTCGAGGATTTGTTGGTTGGAGTTGTGGATTTATTCTATATACGTGACAGGCTCTTGGCCATGTCACTCCCAGAGGAGGATCTTACGTGCCCAGTGTGCTGTGACATTTTCACAGACCCTGTTCTGCTGTCCTGCAGTCACAGCTTTTGCAGGGGCTGTCTAAAGCACTGCTGGGACACGGGGATAAGAGAGTGTCCAGTTTGTAGGAAAAAAGCCTCGAAGTGCAACCCTCCATCCAACTTGGCTCTAAAAAATGTTTGCGAGGCTGTTCTTCAGATCAGGAGGCAGAGCTTAGTGGAAGGGGAAGACTGCATTCTTCATGGAGAGAAGCTGAAACTCTTCTGCCTCATTGACAAACAGCCCATCTGCGTGGTGTGTCAGTCATCCAAACTGCACAAGACCCACGACTGCTCGCCCATAGAGGAGGTACTGCTGGACTGCAAGGTGAGGCAGACGAACATAGCTATTGGTTATCTCAACGAATTCTGCAGTTTGCTTTTAAGGTAACACCTGATGGTAGAATGCTGCTTGAATGTGATGCACCCTTTCAGGGATTAATTCAGATCTGCAGTAGCTAAAGTACTTTAGACATTAAATTTGGTCTCTGTTGACTGAGGCCTGCTTTACTTCCAGGATGAACTTGCTTTATCCCTCAAGAGTGTGCAAGAAAAGCTGGACAGCCTCAAAAGAATTAACATGACCTCCAATAACACGCTAACGTACATCAAGGTAACCTGTGATGAGCTGACAGATGTTTCATATTTGTCAGGAAAATATACCCGACCTAATAAAAGAGCTTGTGATAATCTCCCCCCCAGAGTCAGGCGCTGGAGACACAGAAAATGATCAAGAACCATTTTGAGCAGCTGCATCAAGTCCTCTACCACGAAGAGTCGGCTAGATTAGCTGCTGTGAAAAAAGAGGAAGAAGAAAAGATTGCAGGGATGAAGGAGAAAATTAAAGAGCTTTCAGCCGAGGTGACGTGTTTGACAGAGACCATCGCTATCATACAGGAACAGCTGAAAGAAGACGATATGGTTTTGTTGAAGGTTCGCGTTGTCCAATTTGAAGCTTATCTCCTTATTGTTTGCAAAAAGCCTCTGCCTTAACATATTGTTGTTGTTTTTTTCTCTCCCCCAGAATTTTAAAGACACACAAGACCGGTAGGTTTACTAAAAGAACAAACAAAAAAATGTGCCCAAAACATGTAATTACCTGTTAATAGTCCATGTAATTTTGTTACATGAGTGTAAAATTTTAAGTTTAATGGGAACTGGTCAGACTTGATTGGTATACATTCAGTTTATACAAAGCACATTTTTCTTAATTATTAATTATTTGAATCAATAAACCTTTGATTTTATATATTTTAGATGCATTTTACCCCAAGTTATTGTTTCATGTTTACTGAGGATGAAGAATAATTTCAGTGTCACATATCCTCAGTGTAAGACATCTATTGTTATCACAGATGTAAAAGCATAGTCCTCGGTTCAGAGAACATGTCCGGGTTGCTGATTGATGTGACCAAACACCTCTACAACCTCAAGTACAGAGTTTGGGAAAAAATCCTGGACCATGTTGATTATAGTAAGTATACCTAAATATTATTATTCACTTTTAGCTAAGAACTGCACAACAAAATATTAATAGATCTTTTTTTTTGGCACATTTCCTGTCTTTTAGCTCCCATAACCTTAGATCCAAACACAGCACACCCTTGCCTCATCCTGTCTGACGATCTCACTTCCCTGCACTACTCAAAGCAGCCCAGCGTATGCCCTGACAACCCAGAGCGCTTCCATATGAGCGCTGAAGTGGTAGGCATGACCGCACTAGGCTCAGGAAGTCACCACTGGGTTGTGGAAACAGGAAGTAATCATGACTGGCTCCTGGGTGTGGCCTCTATGTCTGTACCGAGAAACACGGAGATCTCTGCCCGGCCCGAGAATGGCTTCTGGACTTTATGTTTCAGGGATGGAGACCTGAGAGCAATGACCTCCCCACCCAGCCCGCTGACAGTTTCTAGAACACCTAAGCAGGTCAAAGTTCAGCTCGATTACAACAAGGGAACGGTGTCGTTTTTTGACGCCACTGAGAACACACTCTTATATGCATTTACACACTCCTTCACGGAACCTTTATTTCCATATTTTTATACACAGAGCAGTCATCCATTGCGAATACTGCCTGAGAGGGTGCTTGTCACAATGTTGCGGCAATAAGTGGATGACTCATTTATTCTTTATCAAGCGAGAAAATGTAATCCCAGGATGAAATACATGTCAAACTATCAAAGTGGGGAGGATTGACCTGCTGTAATGTTACTGCTGAGGCAGTCATTTTACTGTAACGAGAATATTGCTTCTTCTTCAGGCTTGATGTACACTCACTGGACACTTTATCAGGCACACCTTGCCAGTACAATGTCGGAGCTCCTTTTGCCTTCAGAACTGCCCTAACTGTTTGTGACACAGATTCAACAAAGTGCTGGAAACATTTCTCAGAGGTTTCGGTCTATGGTGACACAATAGTGTCACAGTGGTTGCAGGTTTGTCATCCGTGATTCAAATCTCCCGTTCCACCACATCCCAAAGGTGCTCTGTTGGACTGAGATCTGGTGACTGTGGAGCTAATCTGAATACAGTGACCTCACTGTCATAAAACCCAATTTAAGAGGTTTTGAACTTTGTAATATGCTGTAATATCCTGTTGGAAGTGGCCATCAGCAGATGGGTATACTTTGGTCATAAAGCACTTTGAGCCCTCCAGTAGAGTAGAAATGCATTATATAAGAACCAGTTCATTTACCATAAAGGGATGGACATGGTCAGGAACAATACTCAAGTGAGCTGTGGCATTTTAACAGTACAAAGTGTGCCAAGAATATTCCCCACTCTGAACCTTTGAGATGGTGCAGGATGGACCCATGCTTTAATGTTATATTAAATTCAGATCCAACCACGTGGATGTTGCATTAGAAATCGAGACTCATCAGACCAGGCATCATTTGCAATATAACTGCAAATTGCAATACAATCCCTTTTCTTTTGGACCATTCTCTTTAAACTCTAGAAATGGTTGTGTGGGAAAATCCCATTAGATCAGCAGTTTCTAAAATACTCAGAATATCCCATCTGGCACCAACGACCATCCCATGTTCAAAGTCACTTAAATCACCTTCCTTTCCAAATCTGATACTCAAGTTGAACTTCAGTAGGACGTCTTAACCATGCCTACATACCCAAATGTACTGAGCTGCTGCCATTTGATTGGCTGATTATATATTTATTTTAACAAGCAGCTGAACAGGTGTACCTAACAAAATGGCCATTAACTGTATGTGCAACTAAAGCTAGAGGCTGGTTCGCTTAGGACAAAGCTGGAAAAGTCTACCCTTTCTTTATCTAATGTACAAACATAATACATTTTGTTAATTGATTTAGTTCAAAACCAGAAGTATGAGAGTAACTGATAATTTTACAGGGGTGAATAGTATGGAATAATAACTTTCCGGAGACCCCATTAGCTGCTTGTTATAAAAACACTTTTAAAATGGTGAACTGTAAATTTTAAAATTAAGCTTTTTGCTGGGATTTAAAAAGGAAGATATAACAGGTCTTAATTATAAATTTTAGAGGTGTTGGAAGACAGATTTTGTTGTTAAGATGGCTTTTTCACTTGGTTTGTATGCTATGTCTGCTTTATACATTTGAGCATGGCATGAATGTTCACTCAGTAGGAACACCAATATACATTTGTATAAAATGTATTTACCAACATTGAATAAAATCATATGTAGTGCTCTTTCCAAGTAGTGGCAGAGCTGGGTTTTTGTTGTGTGGCAAACACTGACCCTTTTTTAAAAATTATTTTGCATTCCCCGTTTGACTTATTCATTGAGGTTTCTTTCAGTAATAACAGCATTATTATGTTGGAGAGGTATGTGGGGAATGTGTGCAACCTGTCCTGCATCATGCACCTTGGGAAAGACATCACACATGCCCACAGATAAATGCTCCTTTTGCTATCACTATGATGCTGATTGGGATGATTTTCTTCCCTAACCTGTTAAACTAACCTTTACCATGATTCACCCTAACCCTGACCTATTGAACCATAACACTAAAACTCTTAAGCTTAAAACTTCCCTTCAAAGTTTTGAGCCTAAATGTCCTCACAACCTCACCACAGTCACTGGTCCACACATTCACTGGAAGGATAAAGTTTATTGATGTATTTTGTCCACACGATGGCACCAAAACACAAGCAAATAATTCACATGGTCCTTGTAGCAATTCATCACATTATGAAAACATGAAATTAAAATGCTTACAATTTTAACATTGTCTACTTGTTGATTAATATAATTATTTCTTTGATACAGATTTCTTTCACTGATTATGAATAAAAAGCATTCAAGTAAAACGTAAACTGTGAAAAAAGAAACAAAAAGCAGGACTTTACATTCAGGGTTTATGTGTTATATTTTCATATGCTGTAAATCTAAGCAGGTGGGTTTTGCGCCTGTGGATTCTGGTTCTTCTCTTGGTTGAAACAGGAAGTAATCTTTTTAATGGAGGCATCAGAGAGGAAAGGCACCTTCTCTAGACGAGACAAGTAGACAAGTGGCTGGATTGTGCTGCTGATGTTCAGAAAGGCAAAGCCCGCAGGCTGCACATAGCAGCGAAACACATCAGCGGAGTAGTAGTCCTCAAATGGAAACAGAGCAACAAGTGGCAGGTAGTTGAAAACGATGATACACAGGATAGAGAGCACCATCTTGAAGGCCTTCTTTTTCATGGGGTGCATTGCATCTTTCCCTGCACCGGTGGACTTCTTCAATGCCCACAGGATGCTTGCGTTACACACCACCATCCAAGTAAATGCTGCGAGTACCTCACTGGTGAACACCTTTTCAAAGTTGGGGAGCCCACCCACCATCTTGGCTGTTGAGTAGGCAAAGGTGAGGCAGAGCACCAGCACTGAGAGGCCTAACCTGTACTTGAAGTGTTTAAGCTGCCCAAACGTGATTGGAAAGAGTACAGCTACAAAGCGATCCAAGCAGATACAGGAGAGGAACAACGGGCCGCTGGTGTCTTTCACGCCGTAGGAGAACTTAATGGCCGACCACACCTTTTTGAGCTGCCAGAGGTAGAGATTAAGGAAATTCAAGGGGGTCATTGCACCAAAGTAGGCATCCATGAAGGCCAAGCAGCCCAAGAATATGTCTGAAGTGGATGGCTCTTTGCGATTGTGGATGAGAATAGCAATGACGAGTAAGTTTGCCGGGATACCCACAATGATGTTGATGCACTGCACGGCCAGGTCAAAGAGAACGGCCTCTATCAGGTTGTCGCACCCATCAATCGCACTGAAGGATTTTACCGTGCTATTTATAACTGCTGTGGTATTGAGAGGCAGTTGGGTCAGGATGGATGTTGAGCTGAGTGATGAAACATTTGTGTCCATATTTGTGCTATCACAAAAAATCAGGGCTCTGATGGGAGAGGAGCGAGAAGGATTATTTAGCTTTTTCTGACCAGTTGGAAGCACAAAAAGCAGCAGCTGATACCATTAAAGCCATGCAACTATTAAAGTGTTTTGGTTTCTTTTACATCCGTGTAAGCCACAGCCTGTCTGTTAATTAGAATCCCTGCTTCTGATCTGCTGAGATTCATCTTACAAGTAAAGATAAAGTGGCTCCAGAGACTGTTCCCAGACAGTAAAAACATGTCACAAACACCATCAGGGCTTCTCCTCAGGCTGTTATCCTGTTATTGTGTCTGTGCGGACTCTCCTCTGGGAAACGTGACTCCCCCCAAAGGAACATGTAACTCACTTAAGAGAGTCATTCTAAAAGCACCACCCTTTCAATGAAGGATAAAAAGGGCAGTGATTGCCAAATTAAAATGGAAAAGGTCATATTCTGCTCAAAGACAACTGCTCAAGATTATTGTAAGTAATGTCAGTGGGAATTTGGTCATTTCTTGGAGCTCTTAAAAGCCCATTTCTGACATTTAGCTCGTCCTTAAGCTAATTTAAAAAAGAAGGATGATAACCTGGTGAATGAATTTTAATAAAGGTGGACTGATGGAATAAAAATGTTTATAATCCATAAGCTTAGTTTCTCTGTCTTTGGGCCCTACAAGAAGATTTTTGATGTTTTTCCTGCAGATTTTTTTTTTGATAAATATCA